>KZ805447.1:0-108860 GCA_003073855.1 Periconia macrospinosa
TGAATTGGGCGCGCAATCGCGTCGAAAGGTAGTTCCAGCACGTCGTGTGCTTAGTGTACTTTGAGGCACGTTGTAGATCTGTGCAGCGCGTCGTTGAGATAGTGTCGCGTCTTGTTTAATAGCCTGAAGTGCAAGCTGTATTCTAGCCTCTCTTGATTCTAATAGCTGAGTAGGTTGTTGAGACATTAAAGAAACTGTTGGTTGATAGCATACTTTGGTGCGGGCTTGGCAGAGTGATCAGCTCGCTTGTGTGATCAGCTCGCTTGTGACCTACGTTATAGGAAATATATATAGTATCTATGTAGGAAGTCTAGTAGCTAGAAACCAGTTTTAAAGTTAGGGAAAGGGGAGAGAGGGCATGGTGCGAGGGAAAGGAATAAGGAAAGAAGAAGGGAAGTGAAACTATAGCTAAACTAGGAAAATCTAACTAACAAAGAGAGAGGGTGGAGGGAGTCCCCTAAAAGGAGATGTAACAAAAATTGTATTCAACGAAAGCTTAAACCCTACCTACTGTCACCTCTAAAAAAAAGTATAACAAAAAATTCTACACACCAAGCATCACAGCCGTATCAAGAAAATTCTCAATGTGAAAAAAAAAAAAAAAGCAAAAGAGATAAAAGATAGATTTCACTAAACCACAACGCCCTTCCTTTTATGCACCACTCTCCCTCTAACCCAAACAACCGCACAATTCCGATCATCACCACTATACACCCACTTCTCCACCATCTCCTCGCGACTCTCAAACGAAAAAAGCGAAACAGGCGAATCCTGCACCGACTCATGAGTCACCACCCCCACCCCCAGCCCCTCTCCACCCACCACCCCATCCTCCGTAACCTCACCCTCAACCTCGGGAACCTCGACGCCAAGTCTAACCATCTGCGCATCAAACTCCCTCCCGACCTCAAACACGCCCACCTTATCCGCCAACCCCACGACCTCAGCTCCGCCCCGCGTAGCTAGATACAAAGCCTCGCACGTACTCAGCTTCGCCTTCTCGTCCGGTTGATCCGCGCCGGGACCGCCCATAGCCACAAACCGACTCGTCCAGATGGCCTGTCGGACTTGTTCGAGGATACTCGGGGAACAGCCACCGCTGACATCGGTCCCGAGCCCCACCGTCAACCCTTGGTCGAGGTACTCGCGGACGCGACAGCAGCCGCTCGTGAGGGCCGTGTTGGACGCGGGACAGTGGCTTATCTTTGCGCCGCGGGCGCGGATGGTGTCGCGTTCGTCCTGCGAGAGGTGGATTGCGTGGGCGAGGATGGTTTGCGGGGTGAGCAGGTTCGCCGTGTCGTAGACGTCTGTGTAGGATTTGGAGTGTGGGAAGAGGGATTTGACGAGGGCGATTTCGTTGTGGTTTTCCGAGATGTGGGTTTGGATGAAGGAGGAGGTTTCGTGGGCGAGGGCGCCGAGGGCCGCGAGACACGGGGCGGTGCAGGAGGGGGCGAAGCGTGGGGTCACGATGGGGCGGACGATGGTGCCGGAGGGGTCGATGCGGCGCGTGTGCTCGATGCAGGCGCGCGAGTCGGCGACGGCGGAGGCGGTCGAGGCGTCGCGGTAGTAGGGTGGGGAGAGGGAGTCCATGCACACGCGGCCGACGAGGGCGCGTTGCCCGCGCGCGAGGCAGATGGAGGAGAGGAGGTTGGTGGCGGGGACGTGGCGGGTCGCGTAGTAGGCGCAGGTTGTGGTGCCGTGGGAGAGGGTGCGCGAGACGAAGTTGGTGTAGATGCGGTGGGCTTTGGGGAGGGAGGAGAGGGAGGCTTCGAGTGGGAAGGTGTAGGTCGTGAGCCAGTCGAGGAGTGTGGTTTTGCCGAAGAGGCCGCTGTTTGGGTGTTGCGGCGCGTGGGTGTGGGTGTCTGGTGGGGGGTGTTAGAATAGAGGGAGGGGGTTTTTTTTTATATATGGGCAGTGTTGATATAGGGGGAGGGGGAGGATAGGGCTATCGTGGAAGTTGACCAGATGACTTTAGGAGAAGAAAGGATGGTGGAGAGAAACTCACCAATGAACCCAGGGAAGAAAAACCCTTTCCCCTCAAGCCTCACGACTTTTGCATCTTTCCACTCTTCTCCGAAGTTCAGCTTGATATCTTCCTCGTTGCTAACATTCCTCTCAACAAAGCGAATCACGCCCTCCTCATCAACACCAATAGCGCCGCGCTCGCAGACCTCGAGTTCGTTGAGCGAGATGCAATGAGCAAAGGAGCCGATGTAGATGGTTTTGGGGATGGGTTGGGATGCTGCCATTTTGAATTGAAAAGGCTTGTCTGCCGTTGTTGTCCGTTGGAAAAGGGGGGTTCGGTGGAGTGGTGATGAAGAGAAGAACGTCGAGTGTTGTTTGTGTGTTTGCGTGCCGGTGTCTCTTCCCGGATTGTTTTTTTTTATCCTATATCTCTTGTCCCCTTTTCCTATCTCTTTCTCTCTCTATACCGTTCTTCCCCAAATTCAATTCTCTCCTTTCCCCACAAAAAAACAACCCGTTCCTATATCTCTTCGCCTTCCGTATCCTTTCCTATCCTTTCCAATCTAAACGGAACCGTACACGTCTTTTACCAACGAGCCTTTCTATTCCTCTACTTTCATCCAGATGCTTAGCAGATCGAAGTGCTGTCTATTCTATCCTGTGAGACCCTCCCTAGGTAGTCGTAGCCAAAGAAGAGAACAAGTCCGGAAACCCAGCAGAAAAGAAAGAAAGAAAGGGGAAAGGAAGGGTAGAAAAAGAAGAGACGGGGCTAGATATATATACTTGTAGCCCACAAAGTAAGGTAAGGTTAAGGTAGGAGGTAGCTATCTGTGTTTTGGTGTGGATCGCTTAGCGCGTGCGAGAGAGGCTGAAATGTGGGGGGTGCATGTGCGTGTGGTTACAGTAAGATAGCCGCAAACGCGGTTTGCTCCGGTGCATGGCGCGGGGCGGCGGCGGCGTTCGCCGATGAGACGTCAAACTTATCACCATCTAGTAGTTAGTGCAATGATTCAGCTGCGCTTATACTACAATGAGGAAGAAGAAAAAAAGAAGAAAAGGAAAATATACACAACCTGCATTTGGAAGAAATATCGGATGTAGTTTAATGGTTTGGTTGATACAATACATACATACATAATTACACCAAAAAAAGACAGACACCGGAGAACACCGACGTGCCATGCAATAATGCCGCTGCCGCTGCTGCTATGCAGAATCCATCCATCCCCATCTTTATCCCCTATGCCTCTCTCTGTCTCTATCTAGAGAATTTTATGTTTATCTATATGAAAAAAAAAGTTAGCAATGCCGTTCCTACAGGTATGCATGCATGCTGTCTATCGCTGATCCCCAAATCACCGTCTATCAAGCTCGTAAAACAGCAAATACACTTCCTTCTGCATACCCAGCACATCGCTCGTCTTGCTCTCCTTGATCTTATCGTCGCTGATGCGCCACCACCGATTCGACGTCGCGCGCTTCGCCTTCGCCTTGCGCTTCAGCGAGAGGTTCGCTTTGGATTCTTCCACGATGGTCGATGCTTTGTCCTTGAGCGAGCGTATGCTCTTGGTGCTTTTGGGCCGCGATGTTGATGCTGTGGAAGGGCGGTTTGGAGACGAGGCATCTTCTTCCGAGGGCGCGGATGCGGGCGTTTGTGTTGCGCTGGAGGAGGATGAAGAGGGTAGGGTGGTGGTTGTATCGCGGGTAGTAGAGGAGACGGAGGATTGGGAGTGGAGGGATGGAGAGTCTAGCGTGATTTCGGCTGGGGCAGAAGGTCGAGGAGTCCGGTCGATGGTGTGGAGGTTTGACGTCGACATGCGGGGGCTTTGCACGGCGGACGGGTTGGGGCTTCCTTGGAGGCTGTATACGCCCTCGGTGCCGAATGAGTGGGGGGTGGAGAATGGGACTGGTTGCACCTGCCGCCGGAATGATTCGTAGTGGCCGCTGTTGTGGGTTCCCTTATGGTTAACCAGGCCTAGTAGGCGGTAGTTCTGCCTGTTTAACAATCCCCCGAGTGGAAGCTCTTCCGGGAAGGACACCTTAGCGAGATTCTTGGTTGAAACTGTGCCAATCGCGAAGACAGATCGGGAGAGATGGAGGGCGAGGACTTTGGGGAAGGAGGAAATGTACATGTGTCGAGCGATGCGACGTTTGGGTGCTAGACTGGGATCGGGGAGTTCGACGTCTTCGGGCGGGGATTCTGGGTCGTCCTTGAGCGCTTGTTGTAATCTCTCAAGATCTGACTCTAATTGTGCCTTTGTGTCCTCAGCTGAGGCCCGTTCTAGCTCCCGCGTCTTGGTTGCAATTGCATGCTCCAGGCGACAGTAGTCGCACTTGAAGTCATCGATGTGTTCCACCCTAAATATCCCATCCAGGCAGCTATTCAAAGACACGGAAGACGTTTGGGGGACGTTGAGCGTGAGCGTAACGAAGGTGGACACGGTGGGTGTGGGCTTGAAGCCACAAGTGAGGCATTCGATCTGCGATTCGATTTTGCCTTCGAAAGGGAAGCCCTCTTCGTTGGGTGTTGTATCCTCCTCGGATGTAACCGCTGTGTCGCCATTCTCGTTCTTCGTGGCAGAGGACTCCGCAGTCGCAACGCCAAATTGTTCAGCGATCTCGCGCCTTTCCGAAGCAGAGTCGTCTGCAACAACGGTGCCCGCTTTTAGCGCCTGTTTTCGCGCCTTTGCGCCGGCGTGGTATTCATCGCATAGGCGCTCCGTAATGATTTGCAGGAACTCCTGCGCATCTTGTTGCTGCCGACTTATACGAGTGCCGAACGCGCGCTCCAAGGCGCGGATGAAAGGCTGAGGCGAGATGGTCTTTTTGTATAGCGGTCGCTCGTTGAGGCTGTCTAGGACGTCTTTGAGGGCCTGGGTGACTAAGCCCTTCTGCAGGCCGGCAAGCTTCCAGGGTTTGATGGGTGAGGAGTCGTCGGGCGCGACCTGTTCGGGATCGACATCGTACATGTCGGCGCCATCGAGTTTTCGGCGGTGGATCTCTCGTATTAAATATTTGCGCAGGTCGGGCAGACCCGCCAGGGCCTGGAGGATGGAATTGATGAAGCAATCGTTGGCCGCATTGCTCAGGCCGACGACGCCCTTCTTGCGGGTGCTCGAGGCTTCATCGTCGAGGATGAAGGTGGGCCCAAAGACGTAGACGAGGGTGATGGCGGCGAGGGAGGCTCCGGCAGCGTAGGTGGCGATGGTGAGGGGTTTCTCTGGCATGGTGAGGAAGGCCTGGAATATTTTTTGTTTGTCACCCCCTACCTCTTTGGGGGAGTTGGGGGGTGGGTTGGGTGCAGCGGCGGCGATGCGCGGAGAAGAGGTGACGGTGGAATTGTGGAGCTTATCGATTAGGAACCAATGCAAAGCAAAGCAAGCACTTCCAGTTGTTAGTTATCGCGAGAGCCTCGGTGCATATATATATGTAAGTAGGTATGTAGGCAGTGACTGGCGAATTAGAGGACTATACATGGAGGAACAGGTACATGTAACGTTTGCGAAAATGGAGGGGAGGCACGCCATATAGGTAATAAGTAAGGATGCCAAAAGGAAAAAGAGAGACCTCAGAACAAAGTAGATTTCTTGCCTTGGTTAGCCTAGATGAGATGCTAGACACGATAGAGATCATCATCCCGGGTGCCGAGGTCATGACAGGTTTGCAATACCCAGAGGGCTAGATACTTGTTGGTTAGGCCAGTGCTGTCTTACACTTCCATGCTGTTCTTGTTTGGTGTGGTTTGTACATGTAGCAGAGCAAACATTCAAAACTGCTCGGCGAGTTGGCGCGCGTGGAAATTTCCTGTCTTTGTTTCTCCTCTCCCGATCAGCGCGTTTCGAAAACAAGGACCATGATGAGCTGCTTCGTGAACGACTCCATGAGCGCGGGCGATTGCTCAATGTGATTGCGCGTTCATCGACACAGCCGTCTGAATTTCTCATGTCAGGCTGCGGAAGAAGTTGGCCAATCGGGACTTCGGTCATTTGAGTCCCCAGGCTAGTCTGTTTCCGGGTTTCGGTACTGACTCATCGGGTATTTTATAGATGAGATGGGGCTATGCCTCTTTGGTTCGTGGCCCGACACTTTTTCCCCAAGACCAGACTTCAGGTTGCCTTCTTCGACATCGACGGCTGAGAAGACGACGACGACCCATCTCGTATCGACAATCGACAGTCGACCACCGACAATGGCCTCCCTTTTTGCGGCGAGGCCTGCTCTGCTGCCCCAATGCCCCTCCTGCGTGCGCCGAGTGACCAAGTTTGGCTTGACTGGAGTCGTGCAACAGCAAACGCGACATAAATCAAAAGCTGCGAGGGAATTGGAGCGCCTCATCACCGTGAAGCTCCTGCACGACTTTCCCAAGTACGGGCGCGCGGGCTCTTACGTCCCCATGAACAAGTCTCAAGTCCGGAATCGATGGTTCCCAATGCGAGTCGTCGACTACGTCCCCCTGGACGAAGTGAAGAAACTCAAGGCACAAGGCGTTGAGATTGTCCGCGACTTCAACTTTGGTGTTGCGCAACCCCTTGTGGAGCTGGAGGAGGAAGATGAAGGTTTCCTGCAACAGAAGAAGCATTACGTGAGGCCCATCGAGCTTGAAATGCTCAGCGTATGTCTTCCACCCATCCTCTCCGTTCTTAGCACGCAAGCTCACACGCGCAGGCCGAACGTTCCCTAGAACTCATCGACACGTTTGTCCCGCCCACCATCGATTTTGCGCGACAGCCTATCCCCCAGGAGAAGCAAGAGAAATCACAGGCCAGACGGCACGGTGCATCAGAAGCTGCGGATATCCTGGCGTCCATCACGATCAAGGAGAAGCCCAAGGCAAACCCCAACGCCATCTACGGGTCGGTCTCGACCACCGACATCGCAAACACCATCAAGGGAGCATTGGCTCACAACGACGAAGCCGCTCGCGTGGTGCTCACCGAAAACGACATCACGTTTATCTCGGGATACGAGGAGGAGGATACATCTCGAGTGAAGCAGCTGGGCTCATTCAAGGTTAAGATCCAACTTAACGGTGCAGAGACGTCTTTGGAGAGGACCGTTCGCATTCGGGCCAAGGAATAGATCTATACGCAAGAGGAACAGAATACGGAATAGAAGCAAGATCAAAGGAAACACGTCCGGGCTAGGTCAGGCCAGGGTTGGAAGAGAAAAGACGGCTCGGCCCTCGGTTGTTTTGTATATAAGTATATGCACATGTCTGGATTGAGGGATGATTCGGGCCAAGATGGGCAAGAGGGGGAAGATGGATGTACAAGTACAGTGTGGGGGACGGTGAAGCAATCTTGTAAACATATTGTACAACAAAAAGAAGTTTCATGCCAATCATCCGCGGATGCGAATGTTAGCTGGGTGCCGCAATGGGAAAGAGTGAATAATGCTGACAGGACATTGGAGGAAAAGCACGGAGGAGCAGTCTCATGATGCGATGAGGCTTCACGATGGTCGGTGCGGAGAGATGGAGAGAACGGAGAGATTCGGATGGGGGGGAATGGGGGGAGTGAAAAGGTGCCGAGCTTGGTGCGGGCGAAGCGGGCGGAGGTGGTGTGGGACCGGGTTGCTAACGTGGATGACTTCAACAACAGCGCGGCCGTGAATGACCAACAATCCAGGCCAGGTACAGGATATCACCGCCGTTTGCTGTGTCGTGAGTATCCATAATTCCTATTTCTGCCCCTCGCCTCCTTTTTCCTCTTTCCTTTCTTTTTCCACTTTTCTATCCACTGTTCTTATCATCGTCATCGTCATCTCGATCTCTCAATCGCCCATACATAGGCTATTACTACCATCCCTTTGTAAGTCCAGCCCAGACCAATTGCATCAGTGTTTTTTTTTGTTGCATTCACTGTTTCTTGTTGACCATTACGTCGTTTTTCTTTTTACTTGGTAACGTTATGCCTGCCTGTACATGTATCCACTCTGCCTCTGCCTCGCAACTTCTTGGGCGTACCCACTCTCTGAATCTGTCGACGTTGCAGACTTTTCCGCCACCCGTCCAATTGAGGTGATTTGTTTTTGTTGTTACATTTTTACTTTTGCCCTCCTCAGCCTCCTGCTGGGATCCTGACAGGTGCAGGCCAATCCGCCGCGCGCATTGCTCGCCTGTGGTGGCTGCTGGTGTGAATCTCGTCGCATCACCGGCGTCGGCCTGGTGGGGTTCCCTACTTTACCTAACTTTACCTTACCCTCCTTCGCGCCTTCCCTGCCCCCCCACCCCACCTGCCTCAAGCTTCTTGTTCCTTCCCTCAACAACCACCTCCACCATTACCTCATACCTACCCTATCAACACCACTGTCAACAAAATCTCTTCTCCACCCTCCCTCTCTTCCTTTACATCCCCCTCCATCTCGCTCACCAGTCCTCCTTCAGTAAATCACATTCAACCACATCCAATCCCCAAAACAACCAGAAAACATGGGCGCCCAAGAGTAAGTGTTACCCCTCCTTCGTCGCCTTGTCCCGCTCATACGACCACACCCAGCTGACACGCCACCACCAGCGTTCTCTCCCGCAAAACCGGTGTCATCTACGGTGATGATGTCCTCAAGGTAATTCCTCTGCGCCAGCTTCATTCAAGCTTGTTCTGTGAATTGGTTTCTTACTTTGTCGTGATAGCTGTTCAAGCACGCACAAGAGCAGGGCTACGCCATCCCCGCCGTCAACGTAAGTTTTTGTCTCCCTCGGTGACTTTTCAAATCAACATCGGCTGATTTCACCCTTTACAGGTCACATCCAGCTCCACTGTCGTCGCTGGTGAGCAATTCGCAAACGCGCGCCCTTTCGTACATCGATGAACTGACAGTATCCAGCCCTCGAGGCCGCCCGCGACAGCAAGAGCCCCATTATCCTCCAGACCTCTCAAGGTGGAGCCGCTTACTTCGCTGGTATGTGTTTCCAGCTGCGATTGACGATTCCACGAGAGGCAGGCTTGTAGCCTGGAGTCTCATTGAGTCGAATGTCTTTTGCTAACCTCTTTTACAGGCAAGGGCGTAGACAACAAGAACCAA
The DNA here is from genome assembly GCA_003073855.1 of Periconia macrospinosa. Lineage (NCBI taxonomy): Eukaryota > Fungi > Ascomycota > Dothideomycetes > Pleosporales > Periconiaceae > Periconia > Periconia macrospinosa. The sequence continues at coordinate 8,989 of KZ805447.1, forward strand.
GAAGCCTCCATCGCGGGTGCCATCGCTGCTGCCCACTACATCCGCGCCATCGCCCCCGCCTACGGCATCCCCGTCGTCCTTCACACTGACCACTGCGCCAAGAAGCTGCTTCCATGGCTCGATGGTATGCTCGATGCCGACGAGGCTCACTTCAAGCAGCACAACGAGCCCCTTTTCTCCTCTCACATGATCGACTTGTCTGAGGAGGAGGTCAAGTTCAACATCGAGACCACCGCCAAGTACCTCAAGCGCGCTGCCCCCATGAAGCAGTTCTTGGAGATGGAGATCGGTATTACCGGTGGTGAGGAGGACGGTGTCAACAACGAGGATGTGGACAACAACAGCTTGTACACTCAGCCCGAGGATATCTACGAGGTGAGCATTTGTTGAATTGAAATGTTGAAATGACCCGCACTAACATTACACAGATCTACAAGACTCTCTCTCCGTAAGCCTCAAATGGTAATGCCATAGTATATCCTTCACAAGCTAATCTTATTGCAGCATCTCCCCCTACTTCTCCATTGCCGCTGGTTTCGGTAACGTGCACGGTGTCTACAAGCCCGGAAACGTCAAGCTCCAGCCCGGACTTCTCAAGAAGCACCAGGCCTACGTCAAGGAGCAGACCAAGTCGAGCGAGGAGAAGCCCGTCTTCTTGGTGTTCCACGGTGGCTCCGGCAGCTCCGTTGACGACTTCCGTGAGGCCATCTCATATGGTGTAGTCAAGGTCAACCTCGACACTGATCTGCAGTGGGCCTACCTCACTGGTATCCGCGACTACGTCCTGAACAAGAAGGACTACCTCCTCAGCCAAGTCGGCAACCCCGATGGCGAGGACAAGCCCAACAAGAAATACTACGACCCCAGGGTGTGGGTACGCGAGGGAGAGAAGACCATGTCTGCCCGTCTCAAGACCGCTCTTGAGGACTTCTACACTGCTGGGAAGTTGTAGATGGGAGTGCTAAGTGCTGATTTCTTTCGTCACGGAGTAGAAAAATATAAATAATTCAATTTCAACTTCCAACTCTTCCAAGTTTCCTTCTGTCGAACATTTAATTACAGGCTACTATTGTCTGCGGAGGGATGCTCAAAGTTCATGCCTCCTTCCAGGCATTGGCAGTTGCTTCGACAAACTTCTCATAACTCTCCGGTTCCTTACCCAGCAAAGCAATCTGGTCTTGATATTCGGCCTCCGACATCATGATTCCTTCCTCTGCGAACTGCTCCAACATGAGTCTCAGGGTTCTGCCCCATGCAGGCCCCGCGAATTTACTAAACCCAGTCTCGCATGCATCGAAGCCGGCCTGATTGCTCAAAGTAGGCTTTATGGTCTTGCCCAGCGCCTCGGACCACAGCTTTGCCGTTTCTTCATCAGTGTATCCCTTGAGACTGCCAACCATGACTTTCTTACCGCCCCACCGCTGCCCATCGTCTTCAAGCGCCTTGAGCCCCGCAAGCGCAATATCTTGTGGGTGCACTCGACTGACACCTTTACTGCCCAGGGGCTGTCCAAACACCCCATGCTCAAGCATCACCTGCTTTACCCCCATGTCGTTGCTAAAGAACAGCGTGGGCCCAAGTACTGTCCAGCTCAACCCCCTCCCTGATATATCATCGCGCGGCGCGACACCATATTTGAACTTTGCTTCCACGAAGAATTTGGGTGCCACATTTGCGGCATTCATGTTTTTCAACGCACCATTGCGCATCGCATCCAGACTGTAATTTCCACACGAAGATACATATACGACATGCCTCACAGTCTTGGAGCGCTCTAATGAGGAGATGATGTTGACGGTTGTGAAGAGCTCGTTATCCCCGGTCATGGCCATGAAGACGCCGGTCACACCGTGCGTCTGAAGAAGCCCATCAATGAAATTGGGGTCCTGGATTGAGCCCTGGATTGCATGAACGCGCGATATGTCGTGGCCAGGGGAAAGAGTGGAGGTCAGTTGTTCGGCGGGCTTGCTAGTAGGGAGGACTAGCGTGGGCTGAGAGGGGTGGGAGAGTAAAAGTGAGACCAAGGGGCGGCCAATGTTGCCTGTTGCGCCGATGATGAGGTACGTGGGAGCCATTTTCCTCTTAAACGATAACTTGGTGCAATTGAGTAGGATAGGTATAGAGCTAATTACTTCAAAGAGGTGTGTCCTGAGCCAGGTCTTTTAGAATTGGAAGTGAACGGCAAGAAGTTGCTTTGAGCCTGATGTCGAGCGAGCAGTTGGTAGAATGGTCGCAAGTATATATACATTGTACATTCAAGCATGCATCAATATCGGATATCCAAAACCGAAAATGGGCAGTGAGGGAGCTTTGTTTGGACCCCACGATTACAAATGTTACATTTTGCCCCCAGCTAGTCAGACTATACTAGGACGTATTGCGTACTTTTTCCTAACTCCGCGCCTCCGATTGACGTATTCCTCGGATTCGGACCTCGCGCAACCTAAAGCCTAAGGCGAACGAACTCGGCGCTTTCTACTGCTTTTCTTTTAGAAGCAGGCTAAAACAAATGCTAAAACAAATGATTGGAAAGTGGAACTCCACTCCTTCAGATGGATTTCCCGCCTGACCTACCTTACCTAACTACATGGTTAGATTTAAGCTTCTATTCTAGGTCCACACACGCGCGCGCGCGCGCGCGACGCGGCGCATATTTAAAAGGCAAATAAGCTCTAGAGCCTAATTAGCAAGTAGCAAGAACCCTTTATATATAGAGTTTGGACATTTTAATAATTGATACTTGAAGCCCAAGGGCGCTATTTTATTATCTAGTTACTTAGCCCGTCGCTCGGTCTTCCGTTCCGGGACTGACCCAAAGTATAAATAATAATCCTCGGCGACGCATGAAATCTAGGAAAGAGGTTAACCCTTGGTAGGTATCTTACGATTACATTTCTGAACATAATGTATCTCCCGTTAAATCTCTATTCTAAAGAAATTAAGTTGTATCCCTCTATTATAAGCTAACCTGCTGTTTATACTAATATTATAAATAAAATATTTTTTATTATTTTATCTTTTTAAGGGGATAATATATTAATAGTATAGAAATATTAATATACAATATAGTATAACTTATTTTTATGCGTATTATCTACAAAGTTAGAGGAGAAACCTTAGCGTGAACGCTCTAGAAATAGAAGTTTACTGTAGAGGAATACGTTTAATAGCTTAAACACCCTGCGAATTTAAATTTAAATTTTGTTAACCATAGCAAGGATTGATCAAATTACTTACGGTATTAATAAACACCTTATATAACATCTCTTATTTGGTATAGTACCTTTAAACATGTCACTTTAAAACGGGTGCATCGCGTGGGTAAAAACACTCCGTTGCGTAGTTTAAAGTTCGAGCATTTAACCGTATAACTGGAGCCAATAGAGTCCTTTCGGGGATAGGATGGTGGGACTTCGGGAATAAGGTGTCGTTCAAGTATGGGGAGCTAGGTATGAGCTTGTTTTAAGCTTAACCTACTTTCTACCTCGTTACTTGGTGTTTCCAACTTCTAGAAATGGCAATGGCTCCTTGATTTAATAACTCATGGTGATGAGTCATATGTCTAATGGCGTGCTAACAAGGGATATATGGCCTATGAAATGTACTTGCTACAGTGACTCACGCAGAGCTCGGCTTATGGTACCTGCACACCGACTACCGCGTTAGGGAAGGCTCAATTGGAACACTGATTTTATTCACCGCTTTCGGGTACCTTGTACATGAGACGCATGCATATACATATATAAAAACTAAGGCAACAACAACGACCCCGCTTCCGTTTGATCTTCCCTTCCTCACGCCTCCACTCTCGCGATTCGTGAGTGACGGGCGAGCTGCTGACCAACATGAGCGATATAGAACTACAACCGCGTCAAACAGCACAAAATCTTTCTTCTCCCACGGGAATTGAAGCATCACAGAAACATGGCGAACCTGGGGCACCACCTCAAGCCGAACCACAGGAGCAACAACAGCAGCAAGACCAACCAACCTACGCCAAAGGTACCCGCCTCCTCTTCCTGACCCTCGGCCTCGTCCTTTCCATCCTCCTCGCCGCCCTCGATTTCTCTATAATCGCCACGGCCATCCCCGCCATCACCACCGAGTTCTCTTCCATCTCCAACATCGCCTGGTACGGCTCCGCGTACAGCGTCACCAATGGTGCCTTCAAGCTGGTCTGGGGCAAAGCGTATCAGTCGTTCCCGCTGAAACGCGTCTTCGTGCTCACGGTGCTTATTTTCGAGGCTGGCAATGCCATTTGTGGGGCTGCAAAGAGTAGCGAGGCGTTGATTTTGGGGAGGGTGGTTGCGGGGTTGGGCGGGGGTGGAGTTATGACGGGGGCTTTTGTTATGATTGCGTTGAGCGTGAGGGAAGAGCAGCGACCGGCGTATATGGGAGTCGTGAGTGCGACTTTTGGTATTTCAAGCGTGGCGGGCCCGTTGCTTAGTGGAGGATTGACGGACAGTGTGGGGTGGAGGTGGTGTTTTTGGTGGGTTTAATTTTCTTCTTTTTTTTTTGGTTTTTGCAAATTTTACCCTTCTTCAGTCGTAACATTTCCCCTTTTGGATATTCTTGAATTGGGAGAAGGGCGGGTACGTCGAGTTTTGGAATCACGACTGAACGTCTCTCCACACAGGATCAATCTCCCCATCGGTTTCCTCGCCGTGACCATCGTCACCCTCTCCTTCAACTCCCCTCTACAACCCCCTCGAGAAAAAACCGTCCTCTCCCACATCATCGGCCTCGACCTCAACGGCGGTATTCTCGTCACCGCGTTCCTCAGCTGCTTCGTGCTCGGCATGCATTACGTCTCGACGCAACCCTGGACTTCCCCGTCTGTCTGGGGCAGCCTCCTCGGGTCTGCCCTCAGCTTCCTCGTCTTCTTGCTCAACGAGTACAAAATGGGCCCCCATGCCATGGTCCACGCGCACCTCCTCCGCAAGCCCAAAATCGCGCTCAACCTCGTCTACATGTTCTTCTTCGCCGGCGTGTTCTCGCCTTTACAGTACACGTTACCCGTGCAATTCCAGTCCGTCGACGCAGCTTCCCCTTCCCAAAGCGGCGTTCGCCTAATCCCGCTATTACTAGGCGTGTCCATCTTCACGGCGACGTCCAACGTGCTACTAACATGGTGGCGTCACTACCGGCCGCTCCTCCTCGTCGGCGCCGTCCTAGCTACCGCGGGGACAATCAGTATCTACACCATCGACGCGCCTGCATCCACACGCCGGTGGATAGGGTTCGAGCTTCTCACTGGAATGGGCATCGGCATCGCACTACAAATCCCCATGATCTACAACCAATCCCTCGTCACCTCCCGCGCCGAGATCCCCGCCGCAACTACTCTCTCCCTCTTCTCGGAGAACATGGGGGCTACGTTGTTCGTGGCCGCGGGAGAAGCGGCGTTCGCGCAGGGTCTGGTTCGGCATGTTAAAGCGGGACTGCCGAGTTTGGATCCGAGCGTTGTTGTTAATGCAGGCGCGCTGCAGATTAGGAGGGTGTTCAGCGGGAGGGAGTTGGAGGTTGTGCTGGGTGGGTATTTGTATGGGTGTAGGGTTAGTCATTTGTTGGTGGTTAGCTGTGGGGTTCTCACTTGTGTGGTGAGCTTGGTAGGGGAGGGACCAGGACTGGTGAGGTGGCTGAGGGGGCAGTTGGGGAAGATTCATGTTGCGTAGGTGGATGCAGGGGGGTGGATTTCAGTGAGTGCCTGGGGTTTTAGCTTGCTTTTTCAAGGTAGGCGTGAAATGGGCGAGATGGCGAGGTAGAGAAGCGGAAGAAAGCTCAGGCATGATATTGGGATGATGTTGCATTGTAAGGGGTTGAAAGCTGTGTGAAGAGGTGGCTAAAAGAAGTACGTGCTTGTGGTGTGGTGTGAGTATGCTATTCTACACTGTTCCATCCCACTAGCACGATTCATTGCCTTATTCAATAAATGCAACTAACATGTTGCTTGGATTAGTATACTGAGATACACGGATAGATGTGCTCTTTCGGTTTGTCGTTTTTTTTTTTTTTTTTTTTTTTTTTTTTTTTTTTTTTTTTTTTTTTTTTTTTCTCAAACTCAAACGTCTTTGCAAGACAAGGTCCAGTCTGTTACTATTGCTCCACTTGCGTATTAGGACTTCGCTTTTCCGTTAATCTTAGCTCCGAGATAATGCGGCATATTTTGTTCATTGATCATACCAAACCCCATTATTTCTACTTGTCTTTTTCTCATGACGATACACGAGAGCTGCTCATTGCAGTATTTAACATTGGCATCTTGGAAGGACAAGCATTCCGAATATTTGGCGACATGTCAGCATTATGGTAATTTTCCTATGATTGGTATATAGATATTTACCAGGCTGTCATTTTACAATGTCTTGGACTTTCGAAGAAAAAGCTTTGGGCACTTGGTAGAGTCTAGCTGATTCCAAGGATTCGACCCGTCTAGATTGGCTCTCAATCATCGAACAAATGCTTAAGTAGGAGGCGCAGTAAGCTTGGTGGATCAGCAGCGTACCATTTTCCTAAACAGAGTAGAAATAGGCTGCGTTGCGCGGGTACCTTATTAACAGCTGCACGCCAGCTATAATTTGAGGTTTGTAGCCCCATGACTGTATCTCTCCATTCGCCTGTTGTTATTCGGCTTTATGTGTAGAATTTGACCATGTAGAGGAATTATATGATCAAACGTCACACGCTCTGAAGCTTGCGTTTCATAGGATTCGATTCGATTCTCGGAAAATACAGGGGGTGGTGGACTGAGGCGTACGCCTGTTCCAATGGGGTTTAGCGTGAGATAACCGTGCGGATCAAGGGGGAAAAAGACAACGCATCGAACGTTTTCACTCAGTCTTTCTTTCACTTCTCTCAATAAAGGGTAAATCAATCGCTTAAAACAATTCTATTCGGAAACAAAAGTCAATGCAATAACGCGCGGGGAAAAAAATATACATTTGCCAATGGACCACCCTTGGTGGGACAACTTCCGCTCGGAGCACCCTAATGCTAGCTCCCGTCTGGAGACGTTAGCTGCCGCTCTCAAGCCCTATGTTCCACCCGTCAACTTCATTACAATTCACTATGCGTACTTTATCATCACCACTCTCATAGGCACGCTGATTCTGTGGGGCGCGTCGTCCCCGCCTCGCAGCATAGGATGGTGGGACTGCCTGTTCATGGTGACCTCGGCCGTTACCGGAAGCGGTCTCAACACCGTCAATGTCAGCCAGTTGACGACATTTCAGCAGGTGGAGTTAGCTGTTTTGATGATCATCGGGAGTCAGGTGGCTGTTTCGTGGTTCACGATCGCGTTTCGGAAGCATATATTCGAAAAACGCTTTGAGGACATTGTGGAGTCGGAGCGGGCGAAGAGGAAGAACAAACCATCGAAGACTGGTTCTGTGGTGGGTATGGCAGGTGCTATGTTTGGTATGCCAGTCATGTCGTCGTTTGGAAAGGGTCGCATGAGAAATAGGCCGCAAGGGACGAGGAAAGTCAGTGATTCGGAGTCATTGGGTATGGAAGAGCTTGGACGGGAAGAAACTTTGGGGCAGAATGCGCAAGATTCGACGGAGCCGGATTCCGCCGTCGAAGAAAGAGCTCAGCAGCATCACATCGGATTTCTTGAGCCTATTCGGGAGAACGGTGGTCCTGGGGAAGCTCCAGCCAGTGGACACTCGATATACAAGATGCGTTCGCGGGGCGAATCAACAAGGCAAAGACCCAAGACCGCCGATTCGGGAATGTCTGATAAGTTCAACGTCAAAACATTCGTCACGGAGCAGAAGAGCAACATCGGGAAACACGGTCAATTTTTCAACTTGTCCTCCGACGAACGCGAATACCTCGGCGGTGTCGAGTACCGCTCCCTGAAATTCCTTTCCTTTTTCGTCATGGTATATTTCGTCCTCTGGCAAGTTTTCGGCGCCATCGCCCTGGGTGCATGGATGGCTGTTCACGAAACCGAAGCTGCGGCGGTCAATGGGCAGAATCCATGGTGGGCCGGAATATTCCTTGCCATCTCCGCCTACAACAACACTGGATTCACCCTGCTGGATGCCGGATTTTTACCCTTTCAATCTTCGTATTTTCTCTTAGTAGTGGTCACGATTCTCTCTCTGGCTGGTCCAGCGGCTTTCCCGGTCTTCATGCGATTTATGATTTGGACAATGTCGAAAATGCTCAATCTCTTTTCTCGGCAGAAGGAGTATGGCGTTTGGAAGGAGGGATTCGACTTCATACTCAGGTTTCCTCGTCGTGTATACATCAGCATGTTTCCAAGAAGAGATACTTGGGCGTTTGTGATCACCTTCACCGCCTTCGTAGTCGCAGACTGGATTCTCATTTTGATTCTCGGCATTGGGAATCCGACAATGGAAGCGATTCCGGTTGGCCAGCGAATTTTCATTTCGCTCTTCGAAGGTTTTTGTAAGTGGCCCTAACTAGTGTTTTTTTTTTTCCCGGGGATGCATCATCGCTGACTTTGTATTTCTACTGCACAGCGATTCCCTCGGGAGGCTACGCCATAGTCGCCCCGTCAGCCATGTATCATGATGTCCAAGTTCTCTGGCTCGTTATCTTCTACACGGCCGCCTACCCGCATATTATCACTATGCGGCGAACCAACGTCTACGAAGAACGTGCGCTTGGAATCTACGAGGGCGATGAAACGGAAGTGGAACAGCTACACTCAGCAAGCAGCAGTCTTTTTGATGTCGACGCTGCCATTCCGGGGCATTCCTCAGCGTTAGATACCGCTACCTTGAATGCGAGCATACGATCTCCATCGAGCTTTCGGGCCCCGGGGCTCGCTCGTCGCGGAACAGCTTTCGTGGGTCGACAAATCCAGCGTAGCATGTCGTCTTTTCAAGGCGTGGGTGTTGCCAACAGGCAAACCCTACCTCCTAAACCCCTCCGCAGAGCTGTAGAGGTCGACTTCTCTCGCGCGTCCATCCACTCGCTTGAGAATCATTCCGGTACCGCACCCCCAAGTCTTTTGTCCCAGCAAGTGCGCGGTCAGCTCAGTCACGACGTATGGTGGATTGCTTTAGCGCTGTTCCTCATTACCATCATCGAGACTGCGCATTCAAAAGCCGACCCAGTCACCTACGGCGTATTCCCCATCCTCTTCGAGATTGTGTCAGGCTACACGAACATCGGTATCAGTATCGGCCTGCCTGACCAGGCTTACAGTCTGAGTGGAGGCTTGTACACTGGGAGCAAGATCATCATGGTTCTAGTTATGATGAGAGGTCGGCACAGAGGTTTACCTGTTGCATTGGATCGCGCTGTGCGCTTGCCGGGGAAGAAGCTGGCCGAGCAGGAGGAGGAAGATGCGGAGATTCGCAGCATGCACTCTGCTATGCAGTAGTTTTTAGAATTATAGATCATAGAATAATTAATTTTTAGATAGTGTATTAGTTTGAAATAGAAGTTTACGTCACAGTGGCTACACGGTAGGTGGTCTTGACAGTTGTGACATTTCAGGACCAGTAATGGCATCGTGAGAAGCATTCGAAATACGTAGTGAAAGTTCCATCACGGGAATGTATTATTTTGCGTCAGAGCGGAACGAAACAAAGCCCAACTACAAAAAGAATGGCATTCTAATTCTGGGGAAATGGCAAAGTTGCGTGATCCTTATATCGCGCCCCCCGCTCAGCCTTGTACAAGGGAGCGATGAGTTTCGTGGCTGAGCGATAAGTTTCTTGGCTGAGCTCTGCGGGGGCTGTAGCCCATAGAGATAACTGGAAGATGCTACGAGGTTGATATTATTAGATTAAGGGTGGTTCATAATATACATGTATTCTATGTAGTTATACTATGTTTGGGTGTGATGACTGGCGGAAACATTCTCGTAATCGCACTTCACTCAGGGAGCATAAAGGTTGACCCTTGACCCATTCTGATGGACCCATTCTGAGGACCGACTGTATCTCTAGCAGATGCAAATGGCAAAAACAAAAAAAAAAAAAAAAAAAGTAAAAAATACTGAGGGAAGATACGAGGAGAAACAAGGAAGAAACAAGCTATCTCCATGTAGAGAATATCTCCGGGCGTACGGGCGCTAGTGTACGGGGGCATACTAAAACTTAATTAACGCCATCGCCTAGTGTTGACAATAGATTAACCTATCGCTGTAACAAGCATTGCATGCAGCCAAAAATATACCCTACATATTTGAAAGCAATGTAAGGCCAGAGAAATAATAAGTCCCACCAATTGCGATCCGTTCGTCTCCTAAAAGAGGCGAAGGGTTTTGTATAGACAAGGTTTACGTGCAAACAAAGTCGCTAGATACCCCACAGTCAACGATATCCCCGCATATTGCTAATTAGCACATATATGCAGTTGTCCGTCCGGTGGTACTTGCTCAGTGAAACCACCGGGTGAAACAGATGCAGTATATATAAGCCATTGCCACAATACGCAGTCCACCGTGCAGTTTGCAAATTCGATATCAAAAAAATCCATCCCATCGCCATGTATTTCTCAAAGCTTGCACTTACAGCGGGCCTGCTGGCCACCGTTGCCGCACAGGCAAAGGTGAAAGTCAGTACGTAATACCTCGAAATTTGGAAAACCCGCTCCCCAATAACTAACATAAACGCAGTGCTCCTCGGAGACTCCATAACCGAGATCACATGCTGGCGCCCACTCGTCTGGAATCAACTGACGAGCGCTGGTCTCGCCAGCTCTGTTGACTTCGTCGGCAGTCAGTCGAGCATTGGTGGCAGCTGCCAGAAACCTTCGGGTTTTGATACAAACCACGAGGGTCATTCCGGGTGGCAGGCATACGACATCGCTCGCAACAACATTGCTGGATGGGTGCAAAACACCAAGCCTGATGTGGTGCAGTTTATGCTTGGGACCAACGATGTGAACATTGGAAAGCGAAACGTACAGAGCATTTTGGACAGCTATACGGCATTGATAACTGCTATGAGGGCTGCGAACCCCAAAGTCAAAATCATTGTAAGTCTTCCACCTGCTATCTGTACATGTGGCGGATGCACGTGCGCAGATATGTTTCATCCGAACAAACAAGGTCCCAGGATCGTGTACTAATCCTGGACCGTAGATCGACAAGATGATCCCCACAAGCTGGTCTGATGCGACCATCGAAGGGGTTAACAGCGCGATCCCCAACTGGGTCTCTCAGAAGACTACCGCGCAGTCTCCGATTGTGATTGCGGATTGCTCGCGCGCAGCTGGCTACACCAATGCCATGTTGGCTAGTGACGGTGTGCATCCCAACAGCGCTGGCGATCAGTTCATCGCGCAACAGGTTGGCCCCAAGATTGTTCAGGCTGTCAAGGATGTGAAGGCCGGTCAGGTTGCTAAGCGCTTCCAAGGTTGAAGGTGATGTGTAGATAGGTTATATATAAACATGATATTGTATCAATTCCAGCATGAAAGATAATACACACAACAGATTCACACTGAGCTTAATTCTGCAGAAGTCCTAGTGGAAACTGGCTCAGCAGTGTTTTGGTACATGCCCTCGAGAACCAAGCATCCCTCCACCCCGGCGACCAGTCCTCCCATCTCCCCTACAAATAGACTTAACTTCAAGCCTTCATCATGGCCCGCCCAAAAGCAAATCCATGAGGCTGTGATACCTCCAATGCATATAAATAAACATGTGAGAAGAGGTACCAGCTTCCGCAGTCCCTGTCGCCTCGCGCAGCTTCGTAAAACGAGATTGGCGTTCAGGCTGACTGTTCCAATGACAAGCAATGATTCTGAAATTCCAGAGTACAGGGTAGAAAGCTCATTTGCGTATAGAGAGAGCACTTGCAAAGCTGTGGCGGGTATAAGACAACAAAGAAGGAGTCGAAAATCTAAGAAATGGCTGCTGTGATATGAAGAGGCAAAGGTAATATTGGTGTTATGGTGAGGGGATGGCGAGTTGTTTCTGGCCCGTTCCGTGTGAGTCCTCTCACTGATTTTCTGGGGTAGATGCACAGGGGTTACGATGGCGAGTTCCTGCTTTGGTGAGCTTTATACTAAAGAGCAAGAAAAACGTTGGGTGGTAAACAGACCGACTGGAAATCATCTTTTTTCCGAGAGATACATCGTAAGTTGATTATAGCCTATAATACATTAGTACTTACTGATCTTGAATTAAAACGACCCACATACGCTTTGAATTTTCGTCAAATCAACAACTGTAGATTGTTCTGTCATTGTTTTTTATCTCTTCCGCAATATTGTACCAGAAAAAGAGAATATTGCACTTGCCATGTAACCAGAGAGTCTGATGCTAGATAAATATTCATGGGGAAGAGAAGGCTCTCGAGACATGCTGATACGAGGCTGAGCTCGATACTTTCTTTTTGAAACCTTGACTCCATTAGGATACACATCTTCATATCATGTAAGACATAATCAGTGCTGATCTTTCCCTCAAGAGTTTCAGATGTGAAGGCTCCTAGAAAACTCCTGTAAAAGTAAGCTTGGCCTATCGCAAGGACAAACTGGGCCAAGGCCAACCAATAATATATAGCAGAAGGCTCTCAAGTAAGGACCAATCAGATCAAACGGCTCTCGTGCGAGCTAGCTCTCTTGGGGTGACTTACCACGGTCGAGAACGAACAGAGCGGAGCGTAGATTACTCCGAAAGTGCGGCGATTTAATGATTCACCATGGTTTCCAAGCAGAATGAAAGACTAAGCAATTCGAACATTGATAGTATGCAGTAGAAATTTACCAAAACCAAACCGAAAGCTATCACAATTCACCTGGTCGAGGGACGCTTATTCACATTTCTTTTAAGCCATGCCATGATGTACTGCCTTATTGTGTTGCCTGCAGCGTACCGCGTTTCCTTTGTAATCAAGTGGATCCCCCATATCAACATTAGTACGGTGATGAATGCGTCTCATGTGCGTGCGCCAATTGTCACGACGACCAAACCCTTTGAAATTTCTGCCATGCGACTGCCGAAAAGGGCAAGCTTGAACGTTGCAAAATAGTGGCCCATTTTTCGAAGAAACGTGATGCGATACCTGGTAGTGACGACTGCGCTCCGAGGATGAGTTGAACGACGCAGTGCAGCCGCCAAATCGGCATTGTACTGGTTTGATCACTTGGTCTCTAGAAGACCCGTGTCAGTTATTAGCACTTGTACGAAAAGAAGGATGTATATATTTACCTGGGGGTCGACACCGAAGATGATTTCGATGAGTGCATGCAGTCCAGCGAGTTGTCTGTTGCAAGAGACGCGGGAGAATTCTCGCTTGAACCTCGCGACATGCTTCTCTGAAAAGGAAGGCCATCCTCCTCAAAGAAGTCTGTTATGATTGTCTTATTATCTTCATGTGCTTGGTTTGCGGGATGGACTGGGAATATGCTGCAGCGGGTATTTTGGAAATCGCTATTCAATGCTGAATATGGCAAATCTAGACCATGTGCAGGTGGGAACCCAAGATCTGTGTCATAGCCAGGAACACCAGAAAATTCTGTATGAACCTGAAATGCCCGCCACGGAGCTTCTTGAGCGATGGCATGATCTGCTAATGATTGATCAAAATCAACAGTGCCGGGATGTTTGGGCAAACTCGATGCTGGTGTAGTGGCATCTGCCGTAGGGTTTGCCATTGTAGTTCGTGCCAACCCGCGACCTTCAAACTCCGGACTGAACCAGATTTCAGATCCATCTTCCCCAATAAATTGCTGTGGATTCAGAGCCAGAGAGCGTGGATTTACTGTGCTTGGACAGGACACAAAACTCTGAGTGCCCCAAGGATGTTGGGGATGAGGTTGTGATACACACTGTTGAGCTAACAAGAAACTGAATGATCCTGTAGAATCGAAAGGTATGAAGATGGAGTCCTGAAATCCACCTCCGTTAGGCTGCTCAATATTTTCATTGATTTGAATCACCTCCCTATAGTTGGTCAACAGCCCGTTACCGCCATCTATGGGCTGTTGACCAACTATAAGAAGGTGATTAGACTGCTCAATACCTTCATTGATTTGAATCCCTTTCCTATATTTGGTCAACAACGCATCACCGCCATCGATGCGTTGTTGACCAAATATAGGAAAGTGATTCAAATCAATGAAGGAATCAACGTGACATAGTTGTTGAATGAGGTTGACGAAGAGTAGTGGAGGCTTTCAAAAAGCAACGCACCCTGCAGGCTGAATGAGTTGCTAATTCTGACTTTTAAGAGACAAAGACTGCCCACGTATTGAAAAACTTACGTATTTTAGATGTCGTCGCGATATTTTGGCCCAGAGGAAGCGGTCAAGCTAACAATATCCACAAAATACGGGTGTTGCTTCCCTCCGGGGTTGCGACGAGATGGAGCTAGCAGTGCCTACGATCCTCTTTAATGGAACTTAAGTGTGCACAGGCCTTCAGCTGAAGAGCCTTTCTTGGGAAGCGGGGTGCAAAGCCTGAGAGCCTTCCGCTTAATCCTGGAAGGTGGGATGCCACGATGCCTGCCGTACCCCTGTCACGCTGCTTACATATTTCAAATGTTGTTGCTAAAGAGACATCCCTCAGGCACAGCTACTAATGGTCATGGACCGCGTACATGAATGATTCTTCAGAATGAATGTTCTCTCAATAATTTATTGGGTATACACCAACCTCACAAAACCGAAATTTCCTGCATATAATGATTGGTGCATGCAACCGGTCAGCAGGCAACTTTCAGCCTGATTAGATGATGTAGGCATGTATGCCCGAACTCCACCTCGCCAGGGAGCTTCGTCCAACTTTTCTTCCAGGACAAGTTATTAGACTTCACCTCCTTTCCGACTCAGTCCAAAGAGATATAATTGTAGGTGCTGATCTGCTTTATGACACAAGCTTGATAGTGCCTTTTTCCACCACCAACTCGAACGTCGCAGTAGCGCGACAAGGCTGAAGAAATGAGCGGCCTGGAGGCATTCAGTGTGGCGTGTAATGTCATGCAGGCGATTCACTTCACCGGAACAGCCATACCCATATGTAAAGACATTTACGAGGGATGCTCTCCAGCCCCCGGGGTGGAGTCGCGGTGCTCTGAGCTGCGCAGTATCGCACTGGATCTAGAAAATGATCGAAAGAAAGCCTCGCCCAACGGCCCTGAGAATGAGAAACAGCTGGCAAGAATAGTGGATTCCATGCTTGCCGGAACGCTAGAGCTTGAGAAAGAATTGTCGAAGCTCCGAAATACCGGTAGTCCCTCGATCGTGGCCGCTGTCAAAAATACGAGATTATATTACTTCCGTCCCAAGTCAAAAATTGAGAAGATAGAGGACAAAATAAGAAATGATGAAAAATTGATGGAAAGCCGGATACTCGTCAGAATGAGGTGAGTTATTGAGTGAACTCATAGGTGTGCACCCGCCTTGACATACGACAGCAAGGATCAAGACGCCCTTCAGGCTATGCTGTCGGCCGAGGCCAGAAATATGCCATCGGAACTCAAGAGCTTCGTGCAACATCTCAAAGACGGCAATACCAGATTGGAACAACTCATCGAAAACAAAACTGGTGAGATAAATAGCGTAGTTCAGAAAGAAGGTGAAACTATGCGACAGACAGTGGTTGCGGAGTCAAAGGCAACGAGATCACACCTCTAATTAAATTTAACAAAGCATCAGATATTCCAAGCGATCAACATTGCCTCACACCTTCAGGGTTGGGAAAAAGCAGCCTCATGCGATATAACAACTAGCGACCAAACGATGAGTTCTTTTTAAGAATGGTCAAGCCTCCTGAATCCAATTATTTTGCGTGCGTTCATATGGAAGCCTGGAACTCCAGCGCAAGGTAGCCAGAAAGGACTCCTAGCAACACTCCTTCACCAATTCTTCACTGCAAACCCCGGCGCTACACGGGCCTTTTATCCCAGAGGCTTGCGAAAGATGTTTCTCGATGACTGGTCTTTATCAGAATTGGAGACTCTCTTTCTTCAAGCACTGCAATCGAACTCGACCCTCCCACTTTGCTTTTTTTTTTTTTTTTTTTTTTTTTTTTTTTTTTTTTTTTGGATGGCCTGGACGAGGTTGACGAAAAAACCGGTGGACTTCAAGGTCTGACCATGCGAATATTACAACTTTCCAAGATACCGCACGTGAAATTGTGCGTTGGAAGCCGACCGGAGCTTGTGTTCGCGAGCGCTTTCGACAAATATTCCAAACTTCGAATTCAGGATTTGACCAAGGAAGATATGCTAAAGTACGTGCCAGAGACGCTTCAAGAGGTACATGCTGGGTCTTTGACGACAGGGAACAAAGAATTGCTTCTTAGCGAAGTCGTCGGGCGTTCAGATGGTGTTTTCCTATGGGTGAGTCTAGTGACAAAAAGCATCTGTCGAGGCTTGATCGCACATGAAGAATAGGATAGTCTCTGCAAAAGAACGCTTCAACTCCCTAATACGCTGCATTGATTATATCAAGCAATGGTTGGTAGGATGAACGAGGATGTCATGATTTTACACCAGAAAGATGCTGCGCGGTATTTTCAAGTTGCTCTACATCCTAACCTGCCTGATACCATGTCTTCTACAATTCCTGTCACTCTATTGTAGACACTGTTCATTACGGAACCCGAAATACGTCGAAAATTGTTTGCTGGTGGTCAGAAGATCACATCATCACATCTCCTTGATCGGTTGGACCAGCCAGCCAAGCCCTGCCAAAGCCCAAGCCAGACTCAAAATCATTTCAGTTCTTCTCAGAGCAGGAGCAAACAGCAATATTTTCCCCTCTGATCTTAATATAGGAACAGAACCGGATTAGTTTTTCAGAATGCTTTCGTTACCTCCTTGCTTTTCATGAATGAGCATCTGGACCGGATAACCAGAGATACCATCCAAGAGCACCTCGAGATTATTTACGAGTTTCTAGACAATCGCGCTAATATTGACGGCAGCATATTGTCGCACTTCACGAAAAGACATCCGTGCCGCTGAATATTGAAACGCTACTGATTGTCGTATTTGAAATGAACGCCAGACATCTCGTGAAACTTGTACATAATAAGTTTCTCGGAGAAACCATTCACAGAGGATTTATATCGCATATTACTACCAAAAAAAATAGTTCGCAAGAGTACAACCGCGCCAAAAGTCACTGCT
Organism: Periconia macrospinosa; assembly: GCA_003073855.1. Taxonomy (NCBI): domain Eukaryota; kingdom Fungi; phylum Ascomycota; class Dothideomycetes; order Pleosporales; family Periconiaceae; genus Periconia; species Periconia macrospinosa. Next base: position 26,058 of record KZ805447.1, read on the forward strand.
GTCAGCTTTAGCGGCCGTGAAAACGAAGACGACATCAAATGCGTTGTAAGATCAGAGGCAACGTTGCCTTTTCTCGAAGACTTGTATGCAAAAATGGATTTCGGCAGCATTACGAATTACAAAAGTATTGACGACGTCGCAAATGCGATAGCAGTAATAGTAAAGGCGATGCCATTGGGGTACAAAGAATCTTATCCCGTGGGCGCGACAGAAACTTTACGTTGGTATATTGATCACGGAGTTTTTCTAAAGGTTGAACTTCCAAAAACATACGACCCTGAAGATTTCTTGTACAAGAAGAGAGCATGGAAACGCACCTTTAGTCAAAGTCATTTTGGATTGATAGATATTGAGGAGCTTGACCGGACGTGCAAGCCACAGTACGACGAGTTTGAGAAGGCGGTGCAGTGTGCACTTTCCTTATCAGGAGAGTAGTTACAGCTCACAGTTACAAGCAAACATCCTTTTCTTGAATAAAACACCTTTTCTCAGCTATCATATTGTTATCTTTCAGAGTAGAATACTGCCAAATTTCATGTACAAAAGGTAAGCGCATCGAAAGATTTACCAGCTTGCCCATTCAACACTCCTTTCACTACTTTGCTTTGCCCAAAAACCTCCAATTGAACCTTACTCATTGGTTTGATAGAAACCAATCTAGATCGACACTTGATCCATCGCCAAGACGACTAATCATTTCTTTCCTTAATCAAATCCGCTGCTTTCTCCGCCACCGCATAGACAGTCGTACACAGATGAGTAGCGGGAATGAAGGGGAAGATGCCTGCATCTACCACGCTCAGTCGTTTCGTACCATACACAGTCAAATCCGGTGCGACGACTCCACCCAACCCCTCTGGCAACATGCTGGTCGACCCGCTCGCATGTGCGAAGGTAGGTGTTATGGAGCGATCTCTCAAATAAGCTTCTATTGCGATATCCTCCGTGACATTGGCACCCGGCGCTGTTTCCACCGGTGCGACGTCGGCGAGCGCAGGGTGAGCATTTAGCTTGCGGGAAAAACGAACTGAGGAAACTGCGAGAGCCATGTCTAGCGGATTACTGAAAGTACGGTAGTTTATGAGAGGTGGAGAGCCTGGAGATGTCGTGTTAATACCGACGAAGCCGCGAGAGAGGACGCGCATCAGGGCGAAACCACCAACGGGGCCGGATGCGAAGGGGAATTCAACTGCAGCGCTATCGTTGCGCTTGTAAAGTGCGGCTGTAAGCCGTTGCTGGGCTTCGAAGCCTGCGATTAGGTTCTCATCGTATGTCGGTGGTAGGTAAGGGGTGGCATTTTGGGCGAGGACGGCATCGGCGAGGTCTTCCCAGCCTTCGGGGTCGATCGTTTGGAGGGGAAGAAATGCAGCTTGGTTGCCGCGAGCGACGGTCAACGGCCCTGTCCGGGATTCGCGGTACTCCTTTTCAGCTTCCGCGTAGAAGGTTTGGTTTGTGAGGAGGCTCGCTTGTGTGGGCCAGGGTGGATTCCTCCAGCTAAAAATCGCTCCGCCGAATGGATGATCTTGAAAGTTTGCACCCACACCAGGGAAATCTTTCTTTATTGAGACATTCGCAGCTTCAAGGATGCTTTTTGGACCAAGACCAGACCTCTGCAGGAGCCAAGGCGTCCAAATTGCACCGGCAGCGAGAATCGTTTCTTTGTTGGCCAGAATCGCAATCTTCTGCGCCGTACCTCTTTTCACCACATTGACGCCAACTGCCTCGAGATCATCTTTGAAGAGAATTTCTGTGACCTGGTATCTGGTGAGAAGATGATAGTTTGCGCGTTCTTTAAATGCATCGTAGTGCGCAGTTCGCGCATAGCTGCGCGTTCTAGAGACTGGGTCCAGCGCACTAGGCGCACTGAACACACCTATAGCATTTCCATCTGCACCCTCTTTCTGCCTTGGAATACCCAATTGTGCCCACATTTCCCAATTTTGCTCCATCCCTGGAAACTGATATGGTGGATAGCTGTTTTGTACTGGGCCCTTCTGTCCATATGCAGAATCAACATCCCATGAGTAATTATATGCTCTTGCAACTTCTGAAGCCGGTGGAGTGAATCTGACACTTTTCTTGAAATATGGAAGTAGGTCTGTAAAACCCCAACCAGGGTTTCCTAGTATCTCCCAAGCATCATAGTCTGAGGCAGAGCCGCGATCAAAGAACATGCCATTGACTGCTGAGCCGCCACCCACAACCGCTCCGGCGGGAGCATTTGCGGTTCGATTGCTTAGCCCAGGAATGGGCGGCGTGGTCAAGTTGTACATGCGCTCTGGGTGGGTTGTAAGGGTTCCTGCTGGAAGGAGAATACTGGGGTCATTGCTGAGCTCGCCATATTCAATGACCAGCACCGAGGCTGCAATTTGGTCAGCAATTTGGTAAGGTGCGGGGAGTCCTATGGTATGTTGCAGCTGCAAGAATGTGGCACATACCATCCCCACTCTCTGTCAACCGATTAGCGACTGTCAATCCCGACGTCCCTCCTCCGACAATGATGTAATCATATGTTCTGTTTAATAACCTCTCCTCTTCGGCGTGTGCGACCGACCCCAGAACTGCAAACAAAATACCAATGAGGTACGAGTTGACCGCTCTCATATTTGCCTCTCCGTGCTTAAGAAAGTTCGCAATGTCGAATCTGAGAGTAATTTTAGTCGGCCTCTAGAGACTTTAATGTATCACCAAGAAAACGTAATGCAATCCAACTAGGAAAATGCACTGGCTGGCGATATTAATCCCCACACCCTTTCGGTGCCTCGTCATCGGTAAGGGAAGGATTTTACGCCCCGTTAGACGTACCCTTACCCAATTACCCGTCAAGCCACATTGCGCGCAACGAATGAATACGGATGGCCAGGCGAAATCCCTGTAATCACCAAATCTCGCACAATATATCTCCAGAGAGGCCATGTAGGGCTGACTGAAAAAGCGGTGACAAACAAAATCTTTGTGTATCTACCGATTGGCATAATGCATCTCCTTCCTTTCTTGGAATTTGGGCAGCACTATGCGATTAGTGGTTTTGATAGCGGCGCTTCAACTGCCATGCGAGGGTGTTTTCATGGCTATAGGTTTGGATCTTTCTAGTGCTATCAATGGTACCACTGTTAAACTCATTTACTTAAACTAAAAGGAGAACTTGGATAAGGAGAAGGCGAGTCATCGGTGTAAAGAATATTCAGCATGTACTTCGGGTTTTCTACTTTGCACTATAAATGCGACCAAATTGGCCCTTCTCTCAATACATCGGGCCGATACCATATCAACCCAGATCTTTGCCAAGTCCCTTCACAAACGTTCCTAGCTTATAAGTCATAATCCCTTTTTACAATCAAGCCGGTGAAATTCAGTAGATCCCAACACGCAACAACGACGCTAAGGTCAAACCCTTCATCACACCATTCTCTTCCCAGGAGTCCTTTGCCACAACATATGCGAGTACTACCTCTGGGAGGAATACAGGCGTGGCAGCACAAATGAAGAACTAACATTGATCACCCTGGTCGGGAGAATGGTGTCTTCGCTAAGTCCGCAGCTGCCGTGAATCTTGCAACACTTACTAACCTCTTCTGGAAAATGGAAAGATGTCACTGCATGCAATGTCATCGGCTTTCCCGCACGACCTATACAGATTCGTAGTCCTCTGTCGAGGCGCAGTTTAATCCATTCAAAGTTTCCATATTTTAGTCTTGGATCACTAAGTTCAATAGGCTCGAGCAACAATGAACACCTTTTGCATCTCCGTATCTGAGCTCCAAGAACATCAGCCGAGCTCACTCGTTTTGCTTTTCGCGGGGAAGACGCTTTCAAATGCCCACAAATTTTGCTAGTCATAATTGGAAGTTGTGTTGTGGGACCGGTTTGATCGCATAAGCCCCCGATCCTGGTCTTTGGGTAACACTAGTGTTAATGCAAACTTCAGCTTCACAACAAGGGTCTCTTGGCTCATCTGAAGCTAGCTACAACAGGTAAAAGAGCTCACACGGAGCATTATTACCCCGATCTCTTATCTATATAGACGTGTATTTCTTTTGTAAAATAATTTCCTTAGTTATCAATACATATATGCTCATTGGCAAATCAACAGCTCATCTTCACAGGTAGGCAGACGTCAATGATACGAGCTCTTAGTAAGAACCATAACCGCACAATCAGGTCTCAGCACATTGAGCGTCATGAAAGGATCGTAGATTATTTCCAACATTTCTTTTTTCGGAAACCACTACATTGGAAAAAATTGATGCTTCGAAATCCCAATTACTGCATGGCTCTGAGGGCAATGAGACCGTTCCTTTCAATCCACTGTCCCAGTGACTCCGATTATTCTAATTTTTTATTTCAATTATAACTAGATAACCTCAAGTGAATCAGCTATCAACTATCAATTTCTAGTGATCACCTGAAAACCATGGATCAAGAGCGTCAAAAACGAACAGTGTGATATCAGAGTATGAGAATAACCTAACACTGCCGAAAATCTATATGAAATCTAGTAAAAACTACAATTTATCTATTCCGAGGGCTGACGAGTGTTGAATCTCCCTGCTCGATCCGAATCTGCCTATTATACTCTATTCAGTTCCACGGCCGTCGAATCATGTTCTTTTATTCCCTGGTGTTCCTGACGATCATTTGTTGACATCTTCCCCATAGACTTCAAAGCTTTCTTCTCTGCCTTTCTCCTTTTCTTCTCTAGCTTTCTCTCTTTCCTACTGGGAAATTCGGATTCAGGGCCTTGAAGCGCCAGGCCTGAATGTAAAACTGCAAGTATACCAACAGCCAAGATCATCGGGACAGCGTCCAGTCCATAAGCGTAGCCCTCATGGGTCGGCAAGGGGTTCGAAATGTCCGTTCCGGCGGAGAACTCTACGATGCGGAATATGATTCTGATTGTAATAAGGACCAGCGATGCGAAGATAGAGTAGGTGACCAGCTGCCACCGCTCGCTGAAATAGCCAGTGCCAGCGTGCCGCGTCTTCTGAACGTCCATCATGAATTTGACGACGATGCTCAAAAACAGTAGGATGAAGAATTCCTGGATTCCAATTCCTCCCATGTATATGTTCTTGCCAAGCTCCATTGTCTTCGCACTGTTGCCAGGCGAAAGCATGCTACCTCCGGCACCTTGAACTAGAAAGGAAAAAATATCCAGCCACACAAAGTATTTCCCAATGCTAGCGGCTTTGCAGAACCAGACTTTCTTCTGATGGTGATACGTCCAGATCAGGCGGCCGGCAGTCATGTAGATGTACGCATTGATCCACAGCGGAGCGAGTAGAAAGAAAATGTTGGCAGTGTAAGCATAGGCTTGAATATCCTGGCGGTGAGCACCGAGTGCGCGAGTAATGAAGGATACTAGCTCCCACCCTGCGCCCATGATGATGACCCAGCAGAAGCCTTTACGGAAGAGTATAGCGAGCGCGATGTGGGCGACGGTGAGGACACCGAAGATCGTCGAAACAGCCACTGCTGCGGGAAAAGAGGGAGAGTATGCCCAGTTGGCATTGCAAGCTTCTACCGGTATGTATCCATATGGCCCCTGTGGAGCCACGGATGTACAGGAGGCAGTGGCTGATGAAGTTGAAGTCGGAGAAGGTGTTGTCATTGTGATAATGTTTTCACGATGAACGATAAAATAGACAAAATAGGTAATGAAAACAGTTAATCTGATGAAAAGTGGCGAGAATGCACTTGTGCCTTATATGCACGAAGTGAAGCAGAGGGATTTTCTACGCTTGGACATATCATATTACCGTCTTAGAGCAGTTACGCAGTGCGTTTGAGGCGCAAAACACCGAGTCGTTGGAGGCTATACGGAATATTTACGTAGTCACCAATCAGAACAATCCGTCGTCTACTTGTATGACTATAGTCTTGCAGATACGCGATGGACAATAAACTACGCACTCGAGTACGTAAGCTAGCCGCAAGTGTAAGTAGCGAGCCTACCAATCACAGACGTCCGAAAACCTAAAAGGGCTTAGCTGATCTTATCATAGCCGTCGTAGCTGAAGATGGCCTGTGCAGACGCGATGCTTGAATTCCCCCCGTTGAGGCTTGTCTACAAATTCGTCACTCATCTGACCGCTAATCCCCAAATGGATTTCGGCCTTTGCCGCCAAATATTGATATATGAACCGGCGTCTCATATGGGACCACTGCGGGATCGCTAAAATCATGCTCTCTGCGCCACCCGAACATCTAACTGACCATGGTGAGGTTGCCAAGCTCTTGGAAGTCTAAGACGTGAGGGGACCTCGTCGGAGGTCTGGTGGATATTTGCCGAGAAATTTGTTGCGCCTAAGGTATACGTTGGAGACTGGAAACGCAGTGGTCTCTATCTCCTGCTTCACATCTGGATCTGGCCTTATTCCAACGCATCTCTCTAACTTCGTTCTGTGGAAAAATAATAAAGCTCAAAATGAGCGGGCTACGATTGCATTTGTTTCTTTTTTTGTACTGCACATCTCGGTTTACTGTTTATTCGATGCAATTTGGTTAGATCATTGGAACAGACAATTGGATTGCTGGTGGTACTGATACAGGTGCTATCAATACCACCACAGAATAATCCCCTAGATAGGGGCTTACACCAAGGTAAATTTATGGCTGTGCTATACTATAATATTTCAAACTCGTCGCCCGTAGGCTAAGTTATCCAACCTGGCCAAACCAATTTCATTATGGTACATGATGATTACTCATGGTGTGGCCCGCCTTCTGTGTTTTTTTCAGTACGGTTCTGCGAATGGGGCTGTATTTCAAGATAAAAATAGAAATGCGAAAACCACTTAACACGCCTTTACCCCTCACTAGGCACTCAAGCCTCGTTTTCTTTGTTATGAGATACGGGCAGTGTGCGTAACATTTTACACCACTTTGTTTTCCGCAGAAATTGTTTTGTGGTCTAGTGACTGACTCTGCAACACACATTCCTTCAATATGGAAGAAACCTTGGCCGAAACTCATACGAATCATGCCCCTCTCCATATCTTGCTACAAGATATAATCAGACGACATTTGCGAGAGCAACCACATATAGACCCTGAGAAAATCACATCATGGACAACGGAATATGATGCATTTTCTGGCTTTCAACTTGATCAAAACTTGCCGCTAGTCCAAGATGTACTTGATGACACCATCGACACGCCTGGCATCGAAGCATGCATATCTGAACTAAGAAAGGGCATTTCTTTACACGACCAATTTTGCGACGACTGCCAATATCTGTTCGATAACTGGCCAACCACAAGGGTAGACAAGCTGTACCAAAACGATCCGCACAACCGTGTTGCTGTCGGGCGAGAGTATCACACAGTGGTTCTCGAGGCCGCCGCACGAAATGGATGTAGATTTTGTGCGTACCTGATTCAGACTCTACGCGACAATGACCTTCTGGAATTATTTCGCAAGATAGAGAGGCGATTGGTTGGCAGGAACTATGGAGGAGCTACCCTGCTGGTTGAACATCTAGGTACCTGGGGGTCTGATCGAATAATAAACCAGTATTTATGGGTAAATCTCCCGGGGAAACAGCTAGAAAATTGGTCTAAGCAAGTAGGCTCAGTTGCCTTCTCTCTTTCCAACCATGGTACGTAAGTATCCTAGTGAGACGGGACAAAATTCTAACACGTCTTAGAGGAAGTAACACATACGCCGCGTGATATTCTAGAACTTGCGAAAATCTGGCTGAATTCTTGCATCGAGAGCCATGAAAATTGCCACCCTGAAGATATAAATCCGTTGCCAACGAGATTATTATCAATTTCCAATAACACAGTGCAATTGGTTCTTACCGAGGGCTGGAGAACCCGACCCAATTACTCTACCCTTAGTCACTGTTGGGGCCGAGAACCTTTTCTACAGCTTGTTGCGCATAATTACGAACAGTTTTGCGTAGCAATACCAATGGAGGAACTCCCAAAAACTTTCCAAGATGCCATTCGCATTACCAGGTCCCTTGGAATAGATTACATCTGGATCGATTCTTTATGTATCATACAAGAAGATGTGCAAGACTGGGAACGAGAAGCAAGCACCATGAGCGGTGTCTATGGTGGATCCTATATCAACATTGCTGCTTCGACCTCAAAAAATGCTCACGGTGGCATGTTTACGAAACCCGAATTTTTCGTTGATGGATTGCGAGTACGCGTCCTGATTAATGGGATTGCACGGGTGAAAGAGGTCCACCACACCAACATCTACGAGAGCCATGTAACCGAGTCGCATCTTGCAACAAGGGCTTGGACCTTACAGGAAAAACTATTGCCGACACGCACTTTACATATAGGGGATCGTGGTGCTTTTTGGGAGTGCAATTGTGACATTGCGAACGAGGGTTTACCACTTGGCATTCAACATCCCGTGCACACCCGATTGAAAGATCAGCAACGGAGCGATCTAGGACTCAGCGTCTTGTATAGGTGGCACCACATCGTTAAGGTATATTCTGCAGCAAATTTGACATATACCAAAGACAAACTCCCCGCCCTTTCAGGTGTGGCTAGACATCTTAGTCAAGAACATAATTTCCAATACCTAGCAGGAATCTGGCGAGATAATACTGTCAATCATCAGCTCTGTTGGAAAGCACTTCATCCAAACCTACGCTCTGACCGTTCACCAAGCTGGTCCTGGACATCCATTGACGGCCTCGTCGACTTTCGCATGCCTGTGATTCGTGTACTGGATACTTTTCCCACTCGCATTATAGAAGCAAAGATGGATCTGGAAACCGAGGATCCTTTTGGTTCCGTTCGCGGAGGTTTAATACGTGTCGCATGCTTAGGCCTTCTACCTGCTCAGCTCCAATCATCGGAGGGAAGCGAGTTTCCATTCATTGTGGATATAGGCCTAAAGGAGAAGCTCCCGATCCGTTTTGATTTTCTAAATAATGGCTTCGATAACGAGGATGAGAAATTATTCCTTCTACCAATCACGCATCAGCACGATTACGCATTTCAAGACACTTTTGATGATAAGGGCGAACCCGTATGGATCGACTGCTTCAGCTTGGAAGGTCTCGTTCTGCGACAGATTTTTGGTAGGCAAAACTTTGAACGAACTGGCCACTTCAGTCTTAGCTCGCACAGAGAAAAGAATGAGAATCTTCCATCCGTAGAATCATTCATTGAAGCATACATGCAAAAAGGACATCTGGTGGCTGAACAGATAGGTGGAACGTCTTTGAAGGATGATAGATATCCCAGCGAGGAGCATCCCTATCCATGGTATGTAGTTGACATTATCTAGGAGAAGCCAAGCCGCATGCCTCTAGAATCTTAGCGAGTTCTTATCGCTTCACGGGAAGCTGAATAAATACTAATTTTTTCTTATGGTATAATTCCCTCGAACTTGCCTGCACATGACTCGAACAACTTTTCCCGCGCGCAACTACCAAATTTCGAACTGTCTACTGGCTTGAGCACACTAAATCACCTGTCTAACACTGAGCGAGAGAGAGAGAGAGAGAGAGTGAATGCGGAAAACAGACATTGAGCTATATTATCATATTTGCGTTGCAGTGTAGAGTCGGTTATGTGCTAATGTAATAACAAAATGGGTGTACATGCAAAAATGGTTTCTGCGGATTGAGAGTCTTGTAACGGTCGAAAAAATGACAATAAATAGATGCACATGTGTTCGGGGCCTTTCCTATGCGTATCTCTGATTCTTTCATGGTACACTAGATATTTCATAGAGAAATAATGCCTCAAAACTATGTGCACTATGGAGAGAGGCTGAGAAAATAATAGGCCCTGTTATTTATGAATGTCGCAGATGTGCTCGTTGATGAGACCACGGAAGACCAAGTTGGCATGGGAAAGTGATTGAATTGCTGATATGAGAACACTTTGACTGGAAGTGATTACATTCTCATTGCTGGCTGATCATGTATAGTAAATGTGAGCTTCAACTGCATTAAACCTTCCAATATCCAACCGCCAGCTCACTAAGGAAGTAAGAGAGTTGTGCTATTACGCCAGCCGAGTACGGAACTTCGGGCTCGACGACATTGCATGATGCATCTAATGAATGTACGAAAGTTACGTATATACCCAAGGAAAGTATTTGGTGGATGTAGGATATGGTTCGGACTTAATGGGCCATAGACAGTAATATATCCCTCCTCTGGAGCACTTCAATGCTCCGTTCATCGTTCACTCGAAAGGAATGCCACACTTCTTAGCGCATGACTCAACGATGCTAGTGAAAGAGCTCGTAAGCGTAGGCCTCAATCCCTTGATTTGAGCTGGAGTCAAGAACTCGGAATATCCAGTGGATGCCTCCAGGACTTCATCAGGCGTTGCCGAGAAAAATCCAAGCGCCGCCTCAACACGTCCGGGATCAGGAGTATCAAAGCCTGCAACAAAGACCGCGGGCTCGCACTCCGGGTTAAACTGCCAATGAACAAGACCCTTGGGGAATAGCATGCCCGTGTAGTTGGAAAGCGTTGTGTTGATCTGAAGAGAAGGGCCAATAAGTGGTGGTGGTCCACCTACGACATTTCCTGGGCCACTGTCGTTCTCGAGAATGAGCGCACCAACGAGAGACCCTTGGACGACCGTCAAGAATTCGTTTGCACGTGGGTGCCAGTGAGGGGTGTTGAGACCGCAGGGATTGACGAAGCCCACGGCTTGAGCAAGACCCGTGCTGCCGAGAGCGGGGAAGTTGTTGATAGTGGAGAGGAAAATGGTGCCACCGGTAGGAGGCGTGACCGTGTTGTTGATAAATTGGAAAGTGTCGTTCTGGGCATCCGGGACATGGGGGAAGAGGATGGCTTCGCGGGCAGTTTCGGACTGTGCAAGCAAGAGAGCGGTGCGCTGCTCACTGAGTTGTTGGGTTGTCAGCGCGTTGACAGTGTCGGGATTGATTGCGCGCTTGGAGAGAGGGTTCATGGCCTCGAAGGAGGTGTAGGCTTCCGCTTCGCGGGCCTCGAGCGTTTTGGCATCTTTGACGGCCATAGGGGAAGCGATCGAGGCTGCCACCATGAGGGCAAGAACAGAGTTTACGGAGTGCATTTTGGGCTCAAAGAGAAGACTTGATGTCTGTAGTAGTCAAGATGGAGATGGAAGCTGTGGTGAGGAAGGTATTTCTCGCTGGTATTTCTTGTCCCTTTATACTTTTCCACTCGCGCAATGACCTAAACCCATTCCCATGTTTATCTCATACTCAACGCGTCCTTGTCTGCTCCTTCTCACGTCTACGGAATCAATTGAAGCTCCGTCATTGCGCTGATTGACTGCATTTCTCATCACTAGCAGCCTAGATGGACCTTGTGGGCACGAGGACTTCGCCAGGATCCCTCGAGGCGTTCTCTTTCGAGCTTTAGACTGTGACATCAGCACATCCCATGTATACTCCTTCGTTCTATCTAAACTCATTGAGGTGATACCAATACATGGTTACAAACTTTATGACTGTACAGCTAATCAGCCACGTCCACGCGGCTTGTTTGGAGGAAGCTTCTCACTCAGAAGCTTGGACTTTTCTTTACTCAATCAGGCACGCTTCTAAATGAAAAATTACGCCCTCTTAGCTGCTGATAAACTGCGTTATATAACAGTTTTAGAGGCACGTGGATATCTCATTCATCGTCCTGGTGCTTACCGCGGCTAGGGAAAGGCTAATGGACAAAATACTTAGATACCCTGAAAGGCTTACGATTATTTCCAACACATCATTTCGGTTTTAAGATAGTTTACCGAGTATACTTGGGCACTTGATATGGGTGCGGTCAATACTGATTGTGTCAGCTATGTGGCTTGGGCAATGGCTTCCTTTGCTTATGCGCCACATTTCTGACCAAGAGCGGCTCGGGTCAGATCGCAAGATACGTATTTTCGGTCCCGAGTTATAATCCTGCATCGAGTTCATGAGCCACGAGGTTGTAGCTCCGTGCGTGAATGCGTTTATGGCCAGATGCATATTGATCTTAGTTCATGTGACCTTTCATTGTTACAGATCCCACTCACCACCTGCTTACTGCAACCAAAATCATAGAGTAGAGAAAAAAATTATTTTTGCCTGAATTAGGTTATCCGTCCAGGTGATCATACCTGACTGAATACTCACTCTAATTTCAGAAACGGAGTGGAGAGTATAGTGGTGTAAAGCAAGGCACAAATACTGGTGGTGGGTAAGCTGAAGAATAGATTCGGCAGATGACCACCGCCAGAGTCGTCACAAGTAAGCTTGTGTATTACTAAAGTCCGAGTTGACGTCAAATCCTATTTTGTATGGCGCCGTGATATCCGTTCGCTACTTTGTCCTGAAAGGTTGTGACCGTGCATCGCTAGCAAGAGATATAGGCGAGAAAAAGCAATGACATTATCTCTACAGGACATGAAAAGTTGCACTTAAGCTAGACGTGCTTGTCATAGTATGTCTCTCTGCGAGTGCCTGAATAGCGATGAACACATTTAGTTTATATAGTATATTATATAAAGTTCGTCATATCTTCTTACACGCAAATTCCACTGTCTGAGTGCCTATAACGAGTTTTATGCACCCCTGCGCAAGTGATCAGTAATCCTGGCAGGAAGTAAGTATATACGCGTATCCCTATATGTCTTTGCGTGAATATCTGCCTATTGTTTTATTATATATTCCCGCAAAATGCTGCTTCTGTGGCGCAAGTCATTAATCTGATTGATGGGAAATAAAGCACATCTTTCTTCCGGGAACAACATGCCAGGATCAGCCGACCAGTCTTTTGAACTAGTCATCGCGAATCTTAAATTATCGAGGTAATGATAACAAGAGAACCCTGGCCTGTGCGATGTTGAGTGGCTAAGCCACTATCAGTGGCTTCTGCAGCCTTATATTCTTACCCGTGAAGCTTTTACCCTTGCTCGACATGGAGGCCTTTGTAACACGGGCGACCCCGGCTTTTCTTTCCAATGATTTATCATCTGGGTATGGATGCCTAATGGTAGTCTAGCTGGCATGTTGTATTCAACCTGATTTTGGCGTAAAGACCCGAGCAAGAGGAACGAAATTCCTACTTTCCCATCTCACTAGTCATACTCGAAATGAAGGGAGGTGACCCTATTCACACAAGGGACCGATATTGATCGACATCTTTTGGGAACGTCGAGAGTGCACTTGATGGTTATTTTTATTTGCTATTGGAAAAAAAAGGATAGACCGCAAAATGGATTTGAGTAACTTCAGAAAGTGCTGAAGGTGTACCTCGATCTCATGCACTATCAGTTGCGCTAGAAACTTCGCGCGAACTATTAATCTGTTCACCGATTGGGAAAGATGCGCCAGACCACTAATGCTTATTAGTATCAGTGACTAACCCTTGCAGAGGATGTTTATCGAAACTTTCCTTGAACTGATGGTCGAGGTCTTTCTGCTGAATTGTCTGTACTGCATTAATAAGCACGAATGTTCCTCATTCCTCACAACATGCTTTCTGACAACGACGGGTTCTCCCTTCAATAAACCTTATTACGAGCTAAGATCATGCCCTGCTGGAAAAAAGGACTCTGCACAATTGCGTTAAATTCCAAACCAAGTGTAGCCCTAACGTAGCTCTCATTTTCTCAGCTAGACAATAACTACCCTTAGAACGACGAAGTAAAGTCTATTCTCTGAGTCCTTGAAAGTAACCATGAGGTACCCTTGTCGAAATATCTGGATCCATTCACTCGGGTCTCTCAGAACCGTTAGGCAAATAGCTTAATGCTAAGAAGAAATGTGTACAGATCAATCGCAGAGTTAGAGCGGGTGCATTGGGCCGTACATAATCCCTCCTCAACCCTTCCACGTGTGGCTTTCCTTACGACGAAGGCTCAATTAAGATCAAATATATCCTAGCTTGCACAACACATAATTCAAAACGATTCTAAGCCTAACGGTATATGAGAAGCGCTGCGATAAACCGGCTTCAACTTTGACTGCATAGTGGAAACTGCCATTCCCTCGTAGGACCTGATTTCCCGCTTGTATGTATGCGCAGCCGCCGAGGTGGGCATATCCAAGCACCAAGAACAATCTCCGGGGGCCAAAACTAATATCCCCTCAACCGTGCCGTGCCGCAACTTCCCGTAAGGCCTTACGGCGATAGTTTCTATGCAACATGATTGGCTTGAATTATCATCATGAAAAAGTTGCCCTGTTGCCTAAATGCACACTGCGAGTAAGAGTGTCCTGTTACAACATTGACGTCTACATTGAACAGCAATCGCAAAGCAAAATGTACGTAACAACTCGCACGTAAGGGAATACGCCGTCGCTCTTTGCTGCATATAAACTAACTGTATATAGCTAGCTAATCACTCTATTGCTCTTCAACTCCCCTTAATGTGAGCTATGGCCAATAAGAGTTGGGTATGTTACATATTTTATGCAGCCAAGAGTGTTATCGTGATCCTCATATGCGAATTTCTATGGTATTCTATTCTGGTGCTTATATTCCACATTCAAGCCTCGATGCAGCTTCCGTCTCCTGAGCTTTCGTCTACCCTTTCTTTGTAGCCACCTCGGCTGGAGGGACTGCTATCTAAAAGCGATCCCAATTCGTTGCGATGTTTATCCTATTATATTTTCTGTTCGCCTCACGACTACTGCCTGCTTCCGCCGAACCCAAATTCCCCATAACAGCATCTCCCCCAGTCCCACCACACATATTCGCGCGGCAAGACACCACAAATAACGTGCCATCAATTTGCGGATACGGCCCGGATGGCAAAGAATGGAAGGCCCCGCCATCATTCAAGTGCATGGTTGATACCGAAGCGGGCTACTTTGGCTTCTGTCCGCTCACTATCAGTAATGCAAAAGACTGTGGGTTTGCGCGAGCATGTATTGACTCGCACACGTGCACGGAGGGAGAAGATGGGGGCGGCGGGTGTGGAAGGATGGGCGGTCAGCCGTATGGGACAGCCACCTGGTACGTATGCAAATTTTCAACCATATGCTCATCAGCTCTTCGTTTCTGAAAAAAGAAAAAAAAAAAATCTAATGGGATTTGCTTGTAGTACGGGCGAAGAAAATGGGTACTGCTACACGAACCTACTCCTCGCACCCGCACCCGCCTCCGCCTCCAACAACCCATCGTCATCACCAGAAACAGCAACATACAGCTTTATAGCCTGCGGAAATTCCTACCGCCAAGCTGCATATGTCATCGCCACAGATGTTCTCCCCTCACCATCCCGGCAGACTTCCAATCTTCTCTCATCCTTCACCCAACAGTCTCCGACCCTTTCCTCTCCCACCACCACCCCGACACAGACCGCTACCACTTCAGACGTTCCTCGCTTAGGATCTTCCCCAAATACAGGAGCCATTATAGGAGGTGTGCTAGGCGGTCTTACTATCATGGCTATCACAGCTTTACTGTTTTACTTCCTGCGCAAAAGATATTCCTCTTTCCGCCCCCTTGGTACTCCTCATCCTAGCCCTTCTTTGCCTTCTGCCGGAGGGCAACCGCAGAACGGCCTTATAAATCACAAAATAGTGGAAGATTCTGTAAAGCCTGCAGTATTAGAGGCAGATGAGAAAGCCGTGAGATATGAAATGGCTATCCCCCCCGCAGAGTTGGGGGGTGGGGTTGAGGTGGCGGAACTTGGTGTTGACGACCGCGCACCTGATCTTGGAAACAAAAATGCAGACAAGTACTGTTGATAGATGAAACACAATTTATAAAGATAAAACCGAGATGAGGATCATGTCCCCCGAATGAGACATGGCTAGATGTGACAGTCAGATGGTGTTACGTTCCGGCAAGTCAATCATACATTATATTGTCTCTAGTTAAGTTGACCCACTTTTTTTTTGTGGACTAAAGTAGGTATATGTTTTTCAAGTAAAGCTCAACGCCGACCTACAAGCAGTGTGATGAGGCCAAAAACCGTGCAGCCGATAACAGTCGCACCAGAAAAGCCTTGCAAGCCCACCCATCCTCCTTTACGCAAAATGGCGCCCGCAATGGGATTACCAATAAGCAATCCAACTCCAGCAGGAGCACATTGCATAGTAAATCTCACCCCATATTGGCGTACGTCAGGGCATAGCACAGCTGCGATGACGGTAGCGGGCAGGGTAATCATTCCTGAGCTGAAGAACCCGTAAAGAATGCAGAAAATAACGACGCCTGCTTCATTTTCGATCCTAATCCATCCAAAGACAAGTATCGCACACGCAGCACTCGACATGATGAATGCTCGAAGAGGTCCCACGCGGTCTGCAAGGTGTCCAATTCCCTGCATGTGTTAGCATCTGCATGGAGCAAGTTTAGAACGGACCTACCAAACGCCCAAAGAAGCCAGATGCATTCATGATTGGCAGCAAATAAAAATTAAACTCCCCGGTTATGATGGTCTTGTCCGCGCAATAGAGTTGAATATAAAAGAACGGGATGTAAAGCCCGACATATCCCAAGAAGAAACTAATAGCAAAGAGCGTGTATTGAGCTTCTTTCCATACCGAAGAATCGAAGATGCGTCGGGCGGCTGGTGGCTTGATGCGAATTCTTGTTGCTAATACCGGGAGTACCATGGTGCCAAAAATGACAAATGCCATGATTCGAGTGGACCATCCGAATCCGCTCCGGCCAACAAGCTTGTGAAACATTACTGGATAGATAATTCCCCCTGACAACTATTAGTAAATACCATCAGCGGAAGAATATTACTAACCTATAGTGCTCCCAGAAGATACAATACCCAGCGCGAGTCCCCTCCGTCTGGCAAAATATTGCGCAATGATACCAGTTGCAGGTGTGAACAAGCACCCCATGCCCAATCCCATCAGAAAACCCTGCGCAAGCAATGTTTGCCAATACTCTGTACACAAGCTCGTCATAAACATGCCGAGAACAAGCATAACGCTGCCCGCCCAAACCAATGGCTGTACATATCCCCAATCAAGCAGTGGACCAGCGTATATTGAACCTAGGAGGATGAAGCTCGATTGTACGGTACCAATCCACGAGATTTGGCTCGACGATGAATTTCGGAGAGATTCGCGCTCGTAGTATGTTTGGAATGTTCCTATTGAACGATGAATACGAAACCTTGGAATGCTATGGAAGTTCCTACCAAACGAGTTCAACAAGCCAAAAGTGTTGAAGAAGACACAAAACCCCGTCAGACATTGTACCCAAGCCCAAAAGCCACCGTCCGGAGGTGGTGATGGCTGAATATTTTGTTCCTGGTCAGGTGGTTGTCCGGTTTCGCGAAGTTCCGTTTTGGAGTCGGCAGCCATAGAGTCCAAGCTTACGAACTTAGAACTGGCAGTGCTATGCATTTAGATTCTTGAATCGGTTCAGAAAAGAGTGGATATTTGACTCATGTAGGGTATTTGAGTGATAAACGAGACATCTCGATGCTGGGCAGAGGTAGCGGGAGTGAGACAATCTCAAGAAGGCAAAAAAGTGGGCTGACGGGGAGGAGGCATTTTTACTTCATGAGCGCAAGGCAAAACTAAGCAATATGATCGTCATGTGCGGACAGAGGCTTGCAAAAGCTTAGATTGCTTTGCTACCAACGCCCTCAATGTAATTGATGGATCCATAGAGGCGGATACATGCAAGATACGGAATTGTTTTGTTATACTAATTCTGTTTGGATGGATGAATGCCGAGGGCTGCACTGAAACAGATGTCCTTCCAGTTTGGGATGTTTTCTCCACGGTTTGTGGGCCCCTCGACAATAAGGCAATGAATGCCAGCCACACATTAGACCTCGGGAGCTTGGCGCACCCCTGCCGGATATAATAATGCCTGCATCGCCCTGCCCTTCGTTTAGGGTTAAATCAGTACATCTACCTGCAACTTTGCTTCGCCGTAGCGCTAAAAAGCAAAAGCAAATCCTGCAGCAAAAGGCGTCATATGAAATGGCAGACCTACGTATGCGCACAACTAGGTCTCGCCGCTCGACGAGGCGGCTTGCAGATGAATTTACTCATGTTTATATGTCTCTCTTGATTGTCATCACGTCACGTTTTGGTCATCGCAACAAATAATTGAATTGCTGGTGCTTTCGCCACCAGTACTATACCGCAAAACTATCCTTGGCGAGGGATGTGATGTGCGCACTGATAAATTGTTAAATTTAAGTTTGTACTGTAAGAATCATAGGTTTTGATGTAGTTATTGCAAGGCGGATTAAAATGAGGAAGTAGATGTCTTTCATATAACGGGTTAGCCCCTGCCTCTAAATACATATTTCACCTGTGCCACGGCTATCCACGCCATCCTACGACGAAGATCGTATTCGGCTCCTTTTCTGCCTGACCAACGGTGATGAGTTCATATCTCTCATCGGCTTCTTTGAGGAGATGCCTCCATTCATCAAGCGTGCGTTCTCTCGAACCGAAGTAGATCATCATTGTAACGTCCATGTTCCTATGCTCATGGTCAGTATTCCTTCGTTGAGTATAGATTCGGGGTTATATACCTTCTTCTTCGTTCATCCCACAGGTCCAGGGTGAGCGGTTCATGGAGAGTGAAATCATCAATGACCAGTTTCGATCCCGTTCGCATTGCAGGAGCGTGATTTCTTAATATTTCAACGCAAGCTTTATCGGGCCAGTTGTGGAATATGTTCCGGAAAAAATATATATCCGCCCCTTGAATATGCTGCGTGGTGAATAGATCGTAGTCCTGGAACTGCATTCGACCAAGGAGATGGGGAGGTGGCTTTAGGGCCGAAATTGTGGACGGAGTATCCTGGACGATAAATTTCGCGTTTGGAAAACGGGGCGCTAACCCGATGGAGACTGTTCCGCTACCTCCGGCTACGTCGACTATTGTTGCTGTGATGCGCGGATCTAGAGGTAAGAATTGCATCAAGAAGTCGAAAGAGATGCGGTTTGCCATAGCGCTCATGGCGGATGTCCATCTAGCTTGGCGGGCTGGGAACTTGGAAAGTTCTTCATAGAGACCGTTTGAGGTATTGTTAGCTAGAGAAAATCCCTGGGAAAAGTCAGAATGGTTTGAATATTACTAAACAATGACTATTGACGGTACCGATTGGTTTGGTTTTTGAGACTGCCCGAACTTTTGCAAAGCGTTCACTGCCTACGTTTAAAGTTAGATTCGAATTGTCTATACTAACGTGGAATGGTTCATAAAAATAGAACTCACTTGTGCCGAACTGGGAAACCGTTCATCACAAATGATACCTGAAAAGTCTCTGGCCTGAGGATCGTCTTTGAGAAGTCGCGAAGCCGCCGTGTGCGCAACAAATCCTACTCGTGGCTCACAAAACACAGTACGTGTCATGACGAGTCGCAATATGCGTCTGAGATCAAATACATTCAGCTTGCATAGCTCTGATAGATTTTCAAACGATACCATGTCATGATTGGGTACATGGGATGCTATTCGGTACCGGTGAATGGCTTGCATACACATAACATCGTTGGACTAAATACAGAGACGAGTAAAATAAGCGGCTGGAGACTGTCTGGAAAATAGATGGTTCAGGACTTACGTGAATACTTTCGAGAACGCCTCGAGGCCCAAGAGCTATATCGTGCAGGATTTGTGTAGCGGAAAGGAGATCTCGCCGATGATTCTGCATTTGTTCTCCGTGAAGACCAGTGCGTGATATTCCGTTAGACGCCACTAAGCAATGAATATGTTTATGGATATCTTCCAAAAGCTTCAACATAGATGCAGATTGAATATCCGAGTCATTTGGTTGTTGAACAGGCTCTGCATAATGCACGGCCATAGCAGAGGCTGGCGAAGGCCTGCTTGGGTCAAAGATAGCAGCTCTGGCTAGAGCCATTGTGCTAGGTTCAGAAAGTTGTTTAATGATTGATGTCAACGCTGTTCACCGGGCTGAATTTATAATTTCCTCCATGTCAGCTAGCTATGTACTATAGACATCCATGTACCCGCTAGCCACATTTTCCATTCGAACTGACCCCCCCCCCCCCCAATAGATCCTAGTTCGTGTTAAATCACCTAAAATGTCTAGGGATGGGTCTCAGGCCTGTATGTGGCACAGTGGCACAGTGGCACCCATATCAAAAATTGGAGCCGTAAGTTTCGTGCACTCTGATGCTCTAGGCAGCTTTTCGGCCCGGCACTGAGGGCCATTGATGCAAGTTTGTGACTGCAGCACATTGCATACAATCGTTACCATTACAAGCTCGGACTTATCCCAGGGCATGATGAGAAAGGAGTGCATAATAATATATAGTAAGGATCGTCAGCGTCAATTTCGGTCACCGAAGAATGTGACGCTGAAATTTGTGTTACCTTCCCTGACTCGTTGCAGATCGTGCGAAGTGTATGCTTTTCATTGAGCAGGCTGACGTATGAAGAAAATCCCTGGATTCCTTTGCCGCTTTCTATCTCTAGCGAGATTCTTCGAAGGAACTAAATTGTTTGTGATAGCCATATTCCGACGGAGGGCGATACAGACAGCACACGGCAAACACAGCTATCGCCACAATTGGAGTTGAATACCATAATACTAATCCACTATAATCCACTATAATCCATCATTGACTGAATCTCTCCAGGTGATTCCATTCAAGGCCGGAATTTCCGTTTCAGTTTCATGTTTAATCCAGCGAGTTTGACAAACCACCTTCAATCCACTCAGCTTTTGCTATCTGGCGCAGCGGGAAAAACTTACCAGCAGTTTTCAGTAACGCATTCTCCTGCGCTTGCAAGTTCCATATCGAAATTCAGGAGTAGAAGCGGTATCAGCTATTGTGCCTGGTATTAGCATAAAGTGTTGAGATAAGTGGAAGAGTTACCTTGGAGATCTCTATCAGGCTAAGATCTGTAGCCTGTTAGCTTGACGCCGCAAACATCTGTGGGTTTTGGGCACACTTTTTCCTATGCATATTCTTGATCCAGCACCAAACGCAAAAAAATACCGTTCTTTCAAGGTTAGCAGCGGTATTTTGCCGTATCGTTGGATTGGATTACCAAATTCTCCCCGTTTCTCGGAGAGCCATCTTTCGGGTCGGAAAGAGTCTGCATCTTCACCGAAAATTGACTTGTTGCGATGAAGTACCCATGGATTGACCCCAATCACAGTCTGCGGTAGTCTATGAGCGGTTTTATTCCAATCAAAAAAGAGACTCGAATACTTACACCACCAGGAATGTACACATTGTTGATGTTAATACCTCCTTCTGGCACTATACGCGGGAGAGACATGCCCACCGCAGGGTGCAGCCGCAGAGCTTCATTTATACAAGCCTGAAGATATTTCATTTTCCTTGTTGATTCGTATGTGATGGTATCGCGGGGAGCATCACTCCCAAGAACTGTCGCGATTTCGGATAGCACTTGCTTTTGACATGTGGGATTCTGGCAGAGAAAATAGAGGATAGCGCCGATAGATATCGCTGTAGTGTCGCTCCCTGCGAATATATTGCTTGTGGCCATTGAAATGATAGCCATCTCATTCATATCCTCTGGCTTCTCCTTCTGCACACGCATCAATTTCTCTAAAATATCAGTACGATCGCTTCCGCGCTCCTTCCTGAGCTTCACTTCTTTTGCTGCAAAGGATCGTAATGATCCATGGCGAGCGCGGATTCCGAGATGATTCCCAATGATTGGGTCCAGCCAATCCTGCACCCAATATATCCACGGAACTTGTCCCACCCATGATGCTGAGTGCAATGCAGAATCAATCTGAGCAAAGGAGCCGTCATCTTGACCGGAATCCATGAAACCAAAGCGTTTGGAGAAGGTCACTTCCCCGATCACATCGAAAGCAAAGAGCTGGGCCCATAGGTTCATGTTTATCACGCGACCCTCCATATCAACAAGCCTCGACATCATGAAAGAAAGGGCATCATCGATGTATGGCTCCAGATCCAGTAGAGATTCCAATGAATAGATTGCGCTCACCAGCCTTCTCTGCGCAGAGTGTATACTTTCGTTGCGCTCTCCGAATAGGTCAAAGGCACGACGTCCTTGCCATACACTATACCAATCACTTTTGCGGAATTTCGTCCCTGCGCCTGAATATAATAAGCACGGTAGATACGAGTGCAATGTCTCACCCTTGGGAACATACCATAGATAGTACGAATGACATTTGGCTCCGCAACGCTTATTTCGTTGGGCCCGGTGCGGACGAGACTGCCATACTTCTCATGCAAGTGAATCATAACCCGATGCATATCTCCTCTGCGAGAATGGCGGACTATCCAAAGTCGCGTCCATCTTGCCAGCAAAGGACCCTTGACGGAGTTGAGAGCGTGATTCGATACATAAAGATATGCGACCGTGCCTAAGAGGATGGTAAACAGTGAATAGAGAGATCCGGACAAGTATCCCGCAAATGCAGACATGGCAACGATAGTATTTTGCTCGGGGCTCTGTGGGTGTTCGAGTGGATAAAGGCATACATTTGACTGTTCGCAATTCAGCTGCATGCATGTGATGACGCACAAGAGGTCTGAGCGTCTGTTTGCCTCGTCTCAACGATACATAGGGTACCGTTGTGCCGGTAATCAGCCCTCCATTATCCTTATTTTCTTGGCGGGCTGGCCAATAAATGCTTGTCCCACTTAGCTTCCGGCTAAAGAGCACTGGACTACGCCGCGAGTGCTTGCTCTACGTAATTGCCGGTGAACTTTGTCCCTTCTCTTCCATTCACATCAACCACCCCTTCAGTACGGAATTGAATCGCATTCTCACAAACCATGGAGAACACGCTATTTGATATCCAAGAACACGTGATACCATGCCAGCACATTCGGGAGTATCCTCGAGGTGTCAAGTCAGAGGGTTCGCTCCGCTTGGCCTTGAAACAATATACACCAATTACTTCCAAAAGCGAAAATGGTATTACGATTATTGCAGGCCATGGAAATGGAATTCCGAAGGTGGAGTAACCCCTGGAACTCCTTATGAGTAGCTAATTCAGGTGCAGGAATGCTACGAGCCCCTTTGGGAAGAGCTCCTGAGATCAAGCAACATCCCAATAAAATCAATCTGGATCGCCGACTGTTCCCATCAGGGTGCAAGTGGTGTGATGAATGAGAAAGTCATTGGACATGATCGTGAGTGATGTAATACCCTTAATTTGAATTAACAACCAACAATAATCGTTCTGATAGCAAACTGGTTTGATCATTCTCGGGATCTGCTCTGTATGATCAATCACTTCCGCGACTCCATTACGCCACCCATATTCGGCATCTGTCATAGCTTCAGTTGCTCTCAATTGTGAGTGTCTCTGAATCCTTATAATCTGCTGCTGATGTTCACTATTTCTAGTGTTCATCTCTCGTTGATGCACCCCTCATTGTTTCAAGGGCTCGCCTTTTTGGAACCGATGATCCAGCTGCAAAACCCGAGCAAGATGAGTGGCCTCCCACAAGCGGCCTTCGCAAGTAATAGAGATGACCTTTGGGCATCGAGGGCATCGGCCGAGTCGTCATTGCGAAGCAGTCCCTTCTTTCGTTCATGGGATGCACGCAGTGTCGACAAGTTTCTGTCATATGGTCTCCGCTCAGTCCCAACAGCTGCATACCCCATCTCGGACGATTCTCCACCTGCGTCGGTAACTTTGACAACCACTAAGGCACAGGAAGCATGGACATACCTTCGAATGAATGCAAGTCCATATCTCACGGACGGGAAAGACGATAAGGAATTCTTTCTGGGTAAAGACATGTCCAGGGTTTCCGAAGAAGGCCACCTCAATAACAGAGAATACGTCACGACATGTCCTTCCGCGGCTCTTGCATTCGAGCTGCTTCCCTACGTTCGGCCCTCCGTACTTTACGTATTTGGGGAGAGGAGTCACATCAATCGGCCTCCACGGAGGGAAGACAAATTGAATATTACAGGTACGGGGACTGGGGGCAATGGTGGATTGTCTCAAGGTCGGGTTGAGTGCCATGTCGTACAACGATCATCTCATATGATGCCACTTGAAAAGATCCATGAAACTGCCTCGGTCCTCTCACAATGGCTTGAGAAACAACTGAAAGACTTTGAAAGGGAGCAACAGTTTTACAAGGACTACGACGGTGACAAATCCGTGAATGATCAGACCAGGCTTTCTGCGAAATGGATGCAGTACATGCGAGAACCTGCTGGCGCTTTACGCCCGACAAAATCAAGGTTGTGAGCCATGAATCTCACCGTTGAGCGTATGTGAATTATTCTACCACCGCACTAGACGGTTTAGATTGCTAGCGGTATCGAAACGTGGTACATTGTATATGAATTTGAAACCTATAGAGAAGGGTGCACAGAGACAGTAATTTCTATCTACTATAACGTGAAAGGATATGTAGCTGAAAATTCAGTCACCTTCTAATCAAGCAGCGTGATTAACGACCCAGATATCCTTTCTGACCGCAATCCCATCCTCCGGTTCTGAAGCAATCCCGCCAATATCACGGTCATTCGGCCTGTCCTTACCTGCGCGATCCGCAGTCCCGAGCCGCAAAAAGCCATTCTTTTTATCTTCTCTTCCAAATGAGAAGTTCGTCAAACGTATTGGCTGCCCAGAAACGCAATCCCCCGACGCCTGATTGTTTTTCTTCGAACGCGTGGAGGTAATGGTCTTTTGTCTGGCGACTTGGAGCAATGGACGCAATGACGGCATGCATGCGGCGATGAAGTATATGCCAGGCTCAATGTCTGTCCATTTCATAAGCTCCACAGATGTCCATGTGTTGTCTTGAAATGCGTCGTGGTTGAAGAATATTATGAAACGAATCACGGAGGTCACTAGTCCCCTAAAAGTTGCGACTTGAGCTAGTTGCATCTTGAAGAAACCATGGAAAATCACTTACGCGCTACCAGTAACAAACATTATAGTGATACCGATCTTTTGATGGCGATTGACGTGCAAACGCCAGATCATTCGCAGGGGAAGCACCAGCCCGATTATATCGGTGACGATATTAGGGAAGGACATCCACCGATAGAAAGCTAGGACATCGATGCATTTCCCCCCGTGAATCGTCTTGTCCCATTGATAAGCGACCGGAGAGCATTGAAATGTCGTGGTAATTCCGGTCGCGACAAAGGTCGCTGCGACGATCATCATCGTACCATAGGTGATAAAGCGTTCAATACGGTTCGTAAAGAAGCGAAGATAGAATCCCAGGATAGAAAGTTTGGGTAAGCATACTGGTAAAGCCCAAAGCCAAACGCACGCAAAGACGCCTTTGGACCATACTTCGAGCTTGTGTGGGCTGTATATCTTGACAGCAGCAAGATGATAACCAACTCCGGCTGCGTTAATGAGAACTGCCATTTCTTGTTAGTGATAATTCAAACGATCAACTCATTGACTAGCCACGCTAAGAGTCTAAGACGGAGTATCCATACATATTGCCTCGAGGCATACTGCTAAGTTGATTATCAAAGCCGGCCAAATAAACCAGTCGTCCAGCTCTGTCGGTGTACCTCGAGCTTTGCGAGCGTAGAGTCGGGCAACGAAAAACACAATATTGAGGACAATAAACACGACAGACGTCGCAATGAGCTGGTCGCCTTTGTACTCCTGTAAATATCCAGGTGGATAATCAGCAGGGTTGCTTGAGAGCTCATGGCCGGCCATGTTGTCTGCGTGATTTTGCACTGAAAACTTGAAAATAATGGCTTGGTGTAGAAGGACTTGATCAATATGATTACGGTTCGGTCTTTCAGTTAAGCAAATCCGATGAGGCGTAGCAGACACCAAACTAGGCAGCCGACCGGAACGACCCCATCGCCATAGCGCTGGGGATCATCACACTTGCCCTCACTCCTGCATACGCTCCATTCACCGACATTGAGCTTGATTGGGTCTGGTTAAATTGATATGCTGGTAACAAGCTTCTTCCCTCCGCAATCAAGCATTTGTACTACCCGAAATGCTTGTCTCAAGCTGAAGGAGAGTCCGGAGTTTCTGCATCCGTATTACGCCGTTAGGGTGTAGCGAGTGTTCCTTCCTTTGCAGCAAATCGTCCAGGGCCATTTTTGGCCAGGATGTGAGGCCAGCTGCAACAAACTGGGGCGGGCCGAGGCGACGTACGCGCGCACATCCTTGCCATTTTCGGGCACCTTTACAGCGCAAATCGTTTCCAATTATTGTTGCAACCTCGGAGTCATTCCTCAGTTGTTGTATATGGTGGGAGAGGCCTCCCATTCGTGACAACACCCGGCAAAGAAAGCCATTTGCGAAGATATAAAAATTACTCTACGCGTAAGATTCATTTGGTTGCCATCTCCTTCTTTTTATTTACAAGGCACGAGATCGATTCCTGTCGCTTTATGTAGGCCTTATTAGATTGCACGTATAGTTTGGGTCCACATTGCTTTTCGGAAATTGCTGGTTTCAGCCCCCTTTTACCTCTTAATTCTAACGATCACAGCATTTTCCAAGCAATAATCACCAATCTTGACCAGTAAAACCAGAGGAATACAGTACATTTTTCTATCCGATAATCAGTGGATTGTAACCTACAGATTCTCAAAAGACGTGCGAGGGGAGGTGTAGACCGAATTGGACAGCTGTATTGCTAGCGATCTCACTAGTGTTGTTCAGGCCGTGCTCCATTAGGTGGTCAGCTAATAAATTTTGAGGTCCCGAGCCGATGGTATCCATTCAGGGCAGTGAATTTACATGAAAGGTATCCATCCCGGTAAATTAGGATAATGCCACTGTTCTGTGTGGAAGTGTATGTGTGATCGGCACTGCAAAGCGCGCTCAGCGCTAACCTAATATGGATCAACGTCACTATGACAATTGTAAAACTGCTGGAAAAGGACTACAGAGAAATTGAGAGTAGACCCTAAACTCGCCAGTAGGTGCCAGCTCACTCTTCCAATCATTTCCGTTTTTCCAGCCTTTCACGGGTTCTCTTGGCTTGCCAGTTCTGTCGTCGTGGTTACTGTGTTGTTTCTGTATCTGTTTTTTTTTTTTTTTTTTTTTTTTTTTTTTCATAACGCAACCTCTGTGGAAGGTGTTAGACCTAAACAAGAAACAAAGAACTGAAATGAGGGTATGTGAATAAGAAGGCGGACTGCCTGTATAACTATAAGAAGCAGGGGGGTGTCAACTTGAGAAACTAGTATAATAACATCGATTACATGCTTCATTTTATATTGTAGGCTCTCTTTAGCGAGCTCAGCGAAACGGCAACAACCACGATTTTCTGCATTTACCCTTAAACCCCAAGCCTTTTGTCAGTAATTTTCTTTTGTTCTTAATGATAGCACCTAGCCTGTTGAGTGCATACAGGTCATGTCAACATACCTAATTCATTCAAATGTTGTTTCATATTACTGCTCTTGAGAAGTAATCTAGAACCCCAAAACTTTAGTATAGATAGAGAAGAGCTACTAATATAGGGTTCCACATACACAATCTTTCGCGTATAAGCATATTAATAGATGCAGACATTGCATGTACTACACAAATATACACAAATGTATAGTACATACATGCTTTCCCTATACAGCTCGTGGAAAGTGTATAGATAATAGCTTAAAAAGAAGCCGAGTAGGAATAGAGAGAGATAAATAAACCAAATCCACCCAAAGATCAACTAGCATCTATCCAGACACTACAGATACATAATGCAGAGCCCAAGTAATTTGAAAACATTCCTCAACAGATATAATTAAGTCCCCATTATATGTAACCTTAAATCATCGCGATACACAATTAAATTATTAGCAGTATCAAGCCACATTGCGTAATAGCTCTAAAATAGTAGTTTTCCCTAATAGAGGCTTACTTCGTTGCGCTAGATCTGTAGCTACAATATATAAAGTAGTTAACGTAGCTCACCACCAGATGCTCGGGACCACCGCATGCCTGACATACAAATCTGAGCATTTGTGTAAGAGCTTCTTTTTTTCTATGCCCTGTATTAATCCCCTACAGCCCTTGATAAAGTTTGTGGCCGCTTGTAGGAAGAGATATAATAGAGCTTTTATAGGATATCTCTAATTCATTACTTAATAGATATGTGGTTCTTCCTGTCGTAAAATGTAGCAACAATTGGCTTAAAAATCTAATTTTCCATATGTATAAAAAATGAACTTTCTCCCTTCTAATTTTACAAGGAATTATAGCTAATAGAGAGAAAGAGCTTTCTTTTCTCTCCCACTTTCTTCTTATCTTAGAATTTATTAGAGGTTGTAGGGGGTACATATAAGGGGTAGAAAAGAAGATGTTTTCAAAAATGTGTGTCTATACAAACTGTAGCCGGACACTGGTGGTGAGCTACGTCATAACCATTTTCAAAACCGCGATGATTCAATCCATTGGGGTACGTGTGATTTTACCCCGCATAATCATGACTCGTGTGTGAATGGAAAACTGGATCCGTTTTTGTTGAAACTTGAAAAACGTCTCTCCCGGTTAAGCATTTACCCAGTGCCTCAAGACCTGTGTACGGAAATCCTTACTATCTCCGAATTGAACATTGATAATATCGGATTTTATGGCGTTGGTGGTGTTTGATTCGGTAATATGAGCATGTTTCCGTTTACAGCAGCGGCGCTAAGCAGCTCTTGTTCCAAAGGATTCATCGTAACGATTTGTAAGATATGTCAGAATATGTAAGACCTAACCGAACATCAATCATTTTCCACTTTCGCCTTATCTATGCGAGTATCCGAGCTCATCGAACAACCAAGAAAATATTCACTGAGCCAGCGAATTTATATAAAGTCATTTGAAATTCCAGGTCTTGAGTATTCTCGATCACCCGTCCAAAAAATAAACACTACCATGCTTTCCGTAATCCTGATCCCCGCCTTGCTCGCAGCAGAGGTGTTTGCAGTAGCATTTCCAAATGAAGGAGCGCGTTTGAAATCGCGACAATTTGACAACCGCGATCCCTACAAAAACTGGCCATCATATGGGGACCTCCCGTTGGACGCATCGTACCCCATGAAAGCAGCATGGGGCGTCTGGGTACAGTCCAAAACACACATTCTATCCTCATCGAGTCGAGTCGCTAATGATTTTGAAAGGGTGCCGACGACGTCAATGGAGCCCTTAATCACATAACGGACGAAACACGTCGCCAGGCTGCATCCGAAATCCAAACCGGCGAAGCTTTCAATCTTAATCTGGAGTTATCTTTTATTCCGTATCCGCTGCTGCCGGAGCGACGACCCCTGGTCCACACGTTCCAGCCTGGAGCCGGTTATACGGACGATGTCATAACGCTCAATACGCAGATGAGCACACAATATGACGGTTTGCGACATTTTGCTTATAGTGTGAATGGAAACTCAAGTACCTATCAATACTACAATGATCTGATTCCCGACTACGACCATGTTATAGGGCACAATTATACGAGTGTTCTTGGCATCCAGCAAGCAGCAGAAAAAGCTATCGTTGCGAGAGGCGTATTGCTAGACTACAAGGCGTGGATGGACGACCAAAATCGGACTTTCGATCCATTCACAGTAATTCAACCTTTTGTATATCATATTCTATATACGATGCTAACAAGGTTCATAGGAACTTTTGGTTCCCTCTGCAGATCTGCAGAAGGTTGCTGAATGGCAAGGCTTGCCGAGCAATTTCTCTCGACCTGGCGATATACTGATTGTCCGGTTTGGGTGGACAGCGGCCTTCAGCAAACTCAACGAAGCTCAAAAGCAAGAGCTGGTTCTTGGGCCCGGCACTTATATTGGCGTGAAAGCTGACGATGCTTCGGCAGAGTGGCTATGGAATCAGAAGCTTGCTCTTGTGGGAAGCGACAATCCTGGATTTGAATCATTGCCGGTGCGAAATGGCATAGGTGGGAAGAATGGAAAGAGTTTTCATCAAGTCATGATAGCTGGTACGTCCATGAAGTTTTACAAAGCTTACTGTTACTGATCATCATGTAGGTTGGGGCCAAAGTATTCTTGAGTTTATTGACTGCGAAAAGCTGGCTCCCGCACTACACGCCAAAGGCCGATCGACATTCTTTCTAACGATCCAGCCAATTAATAAGATTGGCGGAATCGCAAGTCCTCCAAATGCTATGGCTGTCATATAAGGCCAACATGATCCACGCGCAAGATTTTGAACAACGGAGTACAGATTCCCAACATGGTGCAAGACCTAGCACAGATCAGTTTGCACATTAAGTTGTTTGTAACATTCACCCACTCAAAATTTAAATAGGCATTGAAAGCTTGATATTTATGCAAAACCTATGCGTTGTATCACCTAGGGTAGAGGATTCTGCGCCTTCACCACAAAAGCACCCCTGTCCATAGTGTTGATCAGAATAAAGCCACTCGGGAAGCCCCCATAGTTGCTCCAGCTGCCGCTGAATTTCAAAGAACCTCCGTCCTCAAGCCCGTCGTCCTCAGGATATGTGTCAAACCACCCTACTTCCCGTACGCCGCGGCCGGTGGGGTCAGATGGAATGGAAGAGATATCCAGGATGCTCAAGCCCGAAGTATACATACTCCGGTAAGCATATTTACCGAACACATACATGTTATGATCTATGGATCTTCTCGGCTTTAGTTTGGTCAGTTAGATTCAACTTGGGGTGATTCAAGTGGTGATGTGGAGGTGAGGAGGTCGGGTCACGTGATTTGCCGACCCTGCGAAAAACTTACTGCTTGGTAGTATCCTGTCTGCTTTGGGTGCTCAAGATTGCGGATATCCCAGATAAAGGTGACAGGGCGTCCATTAGAGGCAACTCCACGAGCTTCAACCTCATCATACTCATCCTATATCGCGGGTACAAAATTAGCTTCATGCAATCAGGGTGGCTTCAGTACTCGATCAGTGCGTCAATACGCCACTCCACGTGGTGTCTCGATAACAGAAGAGTCTGTATCCATGGTTTAACATACATCTGAGATTAGCCACTCTTGATTCTCTTTGTCGAGGACCCATCCTTGATGAGTGTACGTAGCTCCCTCATACGAGGTAATGGAGACGGTTTCAGGGAAAGCTTTATCGGTAACATCATCTGTGAAGGTCAGTATTCATGCGGGAAATGCGGAAAGTTCCTTTCGCTAGAATTTCTCCTGCCGAGGTCGGAGGGACTGGCTTCCAAAATGGAACTTACAGATAGTGAGGGAATCCT
Source organism: Periconia macrospinosa (assembly GCA_003073855.1). Lineage (NCBI taxonomy): Eukaryota > Fungi > Ascomycota > Dothideomycetes > Pleosporales > Periconiaceae > Periconia > Periconia macrospinosa. Next base: position 57,081 of record KZ805447.1, read on the forward strand.
CATTGAACGAATAGCAAATCTCGCGTCCAAGGTACTTGGTGTGCGGTCCTTTGTAGATCAGGCACTGCGCATCGTGCACGTATCCATCATCCCTTGCGCATCCAGGACTTGTGGGTTTGGAAGGGTCGGTCAAATCAAGGAAGATAAGCCCAGACAGACAGCTGCTGTTCCGAGGCTGAGCACCGTTGACGTAGAAGAAATTGTTCTCCACTGGCCCTTGGACAACGTTGTGGACACGTCCCAAAGGAACTAAATTCGCGGGTATAAAGTCAGCTCAACTCAAATAGGAGTGGCTCAGTAGGTGATCAATGTCTTATCGTAAAACGCCACGCCACGTGGTGGAATGATACTACCTTGTACCTGGGGAAAACTTACGATCGTTCCAATAGCCAGTGAGGTCTGAGTCAGGACTAAAGGTGACCGGGCCCTTTTTATAGTCGATATCGAGAAGTTTCTTGAGGTCGAAAATTTGAATGCCATGCTTGGGCTCCTCGCTACCGACGACAATGTAGTGTTTGTAGGTTCGTATCTCCCGCCACTGGCTGGGGTTCACACCTGTAGTCTGCGGGAGACGACCGAGGTACCGGAGCTTGCCAGCAGTTGTGATCTCTGCAAAAGCCGCACCATCACCTTGAGCAATAATGGCGAACTCACGACCGTCGTCACTCACCCATCCCCAGGAGCTTGAGCCCAATCCAACAGTCGAGCCAAGGTCGGTATGGGGAAGGAAATGGTGAAGATTGAGCTTTATGCACGTCAGAACCCATCTATTGGACTATCCTCATATTTAAGATCACTCACGTTATTGCAACGGAACTTGGTACTAGCATTGTTGCTTTGGAATGGGTCCAAAGGAGCTGCCTTCCCGTTCTTGCACTGCGCGAAAGGAAGTTCGGAAAATTGCGCAGCGCCGACGGCGTTCAAGACGCCCATACGCGCCTGTCGGTCCCATTGCTGAGCTTTATCGGCCATGATCCTCTCATGCATGACACCGGAATCATAGAGCTAGAAAGCCAGGTTAGTCCATCCTGGTCGAATATTTGCGCGTTATTTGGGCCGATGAAACGAATGAAAACTACGTACTTCAGCAGCTCGTTCGGGGTCCTTCGGGATCTCTTTGGCGGATGACGCCGCCGCGAGGGCAGCAATTACTGAAGCGAACCTCATGATTGCAGCGGTAATTGTTGAGGCGAAGTGGTTCTGGGCGCTGAACGGCTGTAAAAGGCGCGCACCACTTCTCTTATACACCGACACGGAGTTCCAATCGTGGCGACATATTCCGTACCGATTGCGTCTTGAACCTATCGATAGAGCATGGATGCGATTAACTCGCCTGCTCCAGATGGGCCACTTTTTCCAGGGTAGTGCATTTAATATCAATATCCATGGCTTTAAACGGAAGGTGGCACGGCTCGCGACAAGGCCAGAACCAAGTGAGATTATCTCGATCAAGCTTCTAGCCGAGTGAAGCAATTACTTGGCATATTACGATATCTCTTGCATTGTTGGTCAATTGTAGGGTAACATTGTGGAACCCGTGGTAGCTTGGCTAGCGGGCATTCGCGGTATTGACGGATGGCCAGTCACGCCAGTGTAGGAGTGGAGATGCTAACTGCTGCCTTCGGTACTTAACTTGGAAGGTCAATTTGCATCTCAAGGTGCTGATAGGATGTTTGTATGGCGCAGTGCAAGCATGTTCATTAAAAGGGCCTTGGCAAACGACTATTACACCGGAACTATCGGCGGCGCAGCGATTGAAACAGGCATTGTTCGAGGCGATCAATCCTCTCTACGAAAATAGGATTGCGCGAGCATGAACAGACTTTCAAAAGATGCACATGATGTAGTGTACTGTACTTAAGCGAGCACTTAAGCCTTCAATGTTACTTACAGCATCTATTTTAAGGCTGTAACAGCATCTAAGCGGTGATCAAAACGAGTGATTCTAACATTCTACAGTCTATAAAGTTAGGCAAGAGAGTTTCCTTTGAAATACAGCTTCACAGTCTTCAGAAAGAACAGTGATCCGCCAACTAGTCTGTTCTGTGTGGGGTCGACTGGTCTGCGGAGTTCGCGGCTGAGCTTTTCGTTCCGCCCCACCCGCTAATTCAGAACCCGCTGATTCAGCCCGACGATCATGTGACTGCATGATGTCGCTTCATATGTACCTGGTGTCAGAACGGGTACACATTGAATCGAAACAAGTAAATCGTTGGTTATCAACATATTTTATTTTGACACCTAGTACATATGCATGTAGGTGAGTGGATTCCACACTGTTTAACATCATAGCAGTTATCATACCACCTGCACCTGCTTTATAGACAATTTTTTCTAAAGATGGCTAGGTAATTTTTACAGCGTGGTCCAATTGATTCAGAGTCAATTGAGGATAAATAGGGGTTTTTGTGTGGTGAATGGCAACTGAGAGTACATATGTAGAGAATATTGACTAAATACATGTAAACGCATACATTTCCATACTGATGTTCTTTGAGTTCGTCTCTACTTTTTATCATGTCGGCTGAGTTCGTCGTCACTCGCGGAGGTATCGCTCTAAAGAAAAAAATTCTCAACACTAATCCTACAGTCACTGATACCCTAAGTGACAAGGATGTGATTGCTAGCTTCGAAGGATAGCCGCGAAAACTATGGCACGTTTGAGTAGCAATTCATCGGAAAGAATTACTAGGAGACAAGAGCGGTATATCATTCTCTCACTGACGAACGATATCTGATTTAATAGTCTTTAAATTCCAATTTCTTAACATGACGCAGGCGCAATTTAGACGAATACCCTATTCCTGTTTTGTCAGTTACTGTATCGCCTCCCACTCAGCGATACTCACGCGCGTGCCACACTCTTACAGGACAGTGAAGTTTGCCTTTAGCTCACCCTTACTTATTATGCTTTGTAACCCTAGGAGTATCTAATAAGTCGTCACAGAGTAGTATCTCAAGGCAGTGTAGAATATTAGGTAAAGTTCTCCAGTATTTCTCGCTAGTGCAACCTTTACTGTGTTGTTAAACGGTCTGTACTCTTGAAAATCACACTGGGTTTAGTGACATATCCAGATATTCTTTCTGTCTGTAACAGGTGATGTCTCTGCTGCCCAGCAAGTGAACTCGAATATTAAATGGCAGGAAAAAAAAAAGAAAAGACGAATCCAGGACGAAATATCCCTCCTTACCAATCTGCCGCGTCTCATTTTGAAGACGGCTTCCGTTACAATCCAAATTGATTCATATAATGCTCAGCCATCATCCCGCAAAAAGCAAAAAGACATCCTAGTTGCGACGCACCTCTGAAAAGTAGCACCAATGCGGCACCAGCTATGATCTAATTGGCTCTCTATAAAAAGGCACTTGCCCTATTCACTATACTTCCGGAGCTAGTACTTAGGGATGTTGCATTCATTGGGTTAACTTCAGTGAAAATGGCCCGTGCATCATACGCCTCATGTCCCTTAATACGGCATGATAATTCCCCGCTTGTTCCGTAGCAGTTCTCGAAACACGCACAGTACATTGTGATTTGTTTTGATCATCCCAAGGATTTATGGGAATCACTCGCGCCATCGACACAGGTTACAAGATCACTTTGAAACGTCTTTGACCAAGGATCGTACACACAGATGAAGTTGCGAAATTCAAAATTCATTTGCGAACCTCAATCTCATTCACCGTATACTGGCTACGTATTCAGTAGTCCCTCCAATAGGAGACCCCGACGCTGTCTCATCCTTGCAGCAATGTAGCCCAGATCTTGAAAGTCTTGTCACTGTACTCAAGAGGCAGGACTCAAGGTCAATTGTAGGCTTCGCCGCGCTTTTAATCCCCGAAATGAACGTGTGGGTGTTCTAGTCCACCAGAGTACCATTTTCAGAATCTTGGAGCCATGGTTCGGACTGTAGACACCGTTATCTCATCTTGTTGTATGCCGGTTGCTGCGGCCGCCCCGAACATTGATAAAAGTGTCTTCTCGCGCTTCTTCTTTGGTTTCCTTTCATTTTCATCTTTTCTCCATCCTGCAAATTTTGCCTTGGTTGAGTCTTTCGCAACTATTTTCCCCCCCAACGCCTTCCAGAGCACACGAATGGTCACTCACCGTTGACGCCAACGTATCGACGAAAGTGGACATTGAAAATAACACTGTTCGAGTCATTCATCCCCAAGAAAGTTAACCGGCACGATTCAAGGCTAAGGGAACATCCGCATATTCGATTAGCGGGAGAGAAACGTCAGCTTTTGGCGCGTGAATAGCGCGAAGCCTGCCTCTCCAAAACAGCCATGGCTCCCCCGTCCCCGGAACAGCTCAGGTACATGAGGGAGCATATCGATGACGATCGTCGACCTATGATCCTAGGCCTACAATCGGGTTTTCTCATTCTGGGTTTCCTGTCGGTCGCATTGCGATTTGGATCGCGGATAAAAATTGGGGCAAGATTACAAGCAGACGACTGGCTTATCTTCATAGCAGTGGTATGTGTTCAACCTTCTCCTCTGTCCCTCTGGATACTGTTTGCAGGTACGCAGAAGTACCGAGGTCCATCGGACATTTGGATGTCACCGTTTCGCATGCAGTCTAGTGTACGTTGACATACGGATGCACGGGCCAGCGGCATGTTCATCGGAGAAATCTCCGATCGATTTGGTGATGACGAACATGCAGATTGCATCGAGTTTCTTTTTTCAGTATTTCTGACTTTGCATCTCAGGTTTCCCTTTGTGGCCATGCAACAGCTTGCATGAGCACTGTCCAATGGGGCATGGGCAGGCATGTCATCCTAGTCACGGACCGAGCTTCTATGTCAAAGGTATGCCCTGGCTTGTAAATCCCGAAGCACCTAGGAATAACTTAGTTTCTTTAGACAAGTCTCGCTGCGACCAGTTTCTACAGCTGCACTCTTGTTTTCACTAAACTCTCTATCTTGGCACTATATCATCGCATCTTCCATCTTACGCGGGGATGGGTCCCTACGCTCTGGGGCATCGCTGTTTTCGTGATAGTTTTGGGGATAGTTCAGCCGCTGGTGTATATTTTCCAATGTGTACGTATGGATTATAGACAACCTAGACCTACAGCTCTAATCTCTTTACTAACCCTACGCGAGCGCTATAGATACCAGTTAGCGCCCTGTGGACAGAAGGACCCGATAGCATCAGATGCGTGAAATTTGGCCTCGGTATGCTTCGGTCTATTACTCCTCATTGTCTCAAGCAGACTCGTTTTCTTCTTACTGACTCGAATAGCTATCGTTCTTTTGGGGTCAATACATATCATCACAGACTGGGTCATTCTTCTCCTGCCTATACCCGTCGTTTTAGGTCTGCAACTAAACCAACGAGCAAAGTGGATGATTTGTTCACTCTTCGCTGTTGGTGGAGTTGTCTGCATCATCTCGATCGTTCGTCTCGTGAAGGCGATTAGTATAAACATGGTCGATCCATCATGTAGGTTCTCACATCCCTGACAATGCCAGATATTCAGCTAACCCGTGTTTGATAGGGGATAACGTTCCCATTCAAGTTCTCAGTACCGTAGAAGGTAGTGCCGGTATTCTCGCTGCATGCATGCCAACTGTGAGCCAAATAAGAAACACAACAACTTGAAGGGACCATCCGCTAAATTCAATTCCAGTGGCGACCATTATTCCGTTTCGTGGGCCAAGGCATCAACCATTACTTTTCGAATGGCTCGCAACATGGTCGATACAACGGCGCAAAAAAATCGCATGCTTCAACCTCTTTGGGCCGCTCTCCCAACCCTTCCCACGCACACAGCCCCAGCCCAAATCTAGAAAAGAATGGCAGTGCACCGCCCTCCCCTTTTACGACCGATGCAAACTGTTACCCTGGTGCAAATAACACAGGCCCTTACCTCGACCCCGCTTCTGCGAACACGAATGTTTACCCAAGCGCCCCCAGCCCTGTCCGCTCCAGTCCTAGAGTCAGCTGGAAAACGCGACCAAAGCGGGGCGAGAGCGATAGTGGAGATAGCATCGAGCGCATGCTGCAAGGGAGAACACATGGCATGCCTGCAGAGGATGTAGAGCTGGGAGATATGAGCAGCAGCAGCGAAGACTTAGAGATGAGGACAGCGATGAGGGTTAACATAACTCCAGCTCTGGTTAGGTGAGACGTAGCTAATAATGTTTTAAAATTCCAACGGGAAAGCCACCGCCGGAATAAAGTACCGAAGAACTGAGCAAAAATGGAACTGGGAATAGAATTGGATAGACTACTAACGCATAAATTTTATTACATATTTTCAGACCACCAATTAAGGCAATCATGGCAACGAATTTGACTGAGCTCTTGCAGAATGATTGATCAGCTCAACTTTCCAGGTGCCATGATGAACATCACCTAGTAATAGCCCACCTAGACAGTTGGAAGTCAAGATTGTTCAAGCGGTAGATGTAGGCGGTTACCAGCCTTGTTTTCTGGATGATATGTGACTGCTAATCGTTGTTACTAGTCATTTCGTAGTGCAGGTCTTGAGAGAAAAATTACCCGTGAGCCATGCTGAGAGATGTGAATAATTACAGCAAGTAATTATACGGCCAAAGTGGGCGATATACTTTGATGCAGGCTTTTCCCCTATTAATATGAGATGAGGGACGTGAGCTGGAAGACCATTTCACCACGCAATCAATCAATGCGAAAATTCGTGATTTCGGAATTGGGAAACCAGAGAGAAGATTATTTCGATTCAGGTAAGCCTTGTGACACACGCGTGATGTGGATCACTTGCCTGATAATAGACACTGGCCGCGCCCACCTTGATAACTACAGATACTGTGGCGCCCGAGGTAACCAGTTCCACTTCTCCCAATCTTCGAACTACTGCTTCGTCTGTCGCTGTGTCTTTTTCTTGTCATCCTCCCATTTATCGTTCCACTCAGCGTCCGAAATGCTATCTATGTCAAGGTCCATCGATTCTCCCTCTTCTAGCTTCGCGACCGCATCATCTCGCAACGCGCTAAAATGCAAATGCGTACGATGGCCAGCATAGACGATTCGGTAGCCTGGGCCGCTCCGCATATCGAAAGCCGGCTCATAGTCCGGATTGCTGCCCTTAATGATACCCTTGATTGTTTGGACAGTTTCGTAACACAGGCCTCCGCCGCGACCCAGGAAGATTCTACAATCCAAATACAGACCAGCTGAGTACTCAAACTTATCAGGTGTCTTCTCAGGGGTGAATTTCTGAGTTTTGCGCAACTTCATAAGCCACGAGCGCACGTGGTGGTCGTCTTGCAAATGAAAAATCTCCTCGAAATCGAGTTGCGAACTGGTAATTGCACTCAGGAATATAAGCGCACAAGGCATACCGCGTAAAAACGACGGGTGTGACCAACGGCTATCCCAATCCATGTTCAAATGGGTTGGATCGTCACCAGCGAAATGTTGAGAGACATCCATATTGTGCAGGGTGGGATTAATCAGGAGGCGCGCTGGTTCAGTCGTTAATTTCTCGAATTCTACGCTCTTGCGCAGGAATGCGGATACTTCAGAGTGAATCGGTTTGGAAACGGTGAGCAGGCTCACCAATGGCATAGATCTAACCATCAGCGTTAGATTCGTTGGTTCCGGTGATGATACTGAATTTTCGCCCTCAGGATGGTCTTTTGCAGGTTCAGGGAGGTCATGGTGCCTGGTTTTGATATGCTGCAGGTGCTTGTACACTTCGAGGCGCAGCTCTGCGGGTAATTTAAGGAAAGGGAAGGGCTTTCCTGAATCCAGTTTTGACATGGTTATTTTCTTTCGTCAAAGCTAAGTCCAGTAGCAGTAGTCCGATCAATGTAAGTTGTTATGAGCGAGGAGACAGCTTTACGGCGATATATATAGTTTTGAATTCGTCAATCGTTGTGTACTCATTGTTTGCAAACCGTGCGCTTGATGTATTGCACAATGATGTGGACCATTGAATGATTGGATGGTTCAAATTATGATCAATGTGGTATAAGCCTATTCCAAGCATTGTGTGAAGCTATCCCACATGAATTACGTGAAGAATTCATTCTCACAGTACAAGAGTTTATGTTGATATGGTGGGCATGTTAAAAGAAAATCAACATGGTTTCTTCAAGGCATGAAAAAGCAATGTCGAAAGCAAGCAAAGGTCGCATGGATTATACGGCTGCTACTCTATTTTGGCTGTGAAGTTTCAGCTATTAGTATAGTTGATAGACACGCATAGAAAAAAATTATTCAAAGGCCGATTGTGAGCATTGTACGTAGACCAAAATTACCCTTGTGGGTATTTATGTTCTAGCTGCACGGCGTTCAAGGGTTGACGTTCAAAACATGCGAACTCTGGTTATTGGATATGCGAGGCATGTCGATGGCTTTCTCCAATCCAATTTGATTCATTCCCTTTGGCACATCATCATTCCATTGCCGATTTCCACCCGATTGATCAAAGTGGCTGAGACATAATTCCAACTTTCCCTCATTGGTCATATCATTTCGTGTGACGGTTAGTTGCACGTGTGTTCGGTACCCAAATACAACGGTCAGGTATGGTTCAATTGGATCGAATCCATACTTATTTTCTTGAAAAGGACTGCTGAGTAAAGCAGAGACAAGATAGATAATTGAATGAGGGAAAGACGGAAGCCGAGACATTGTTTCGTGGTGATATAGTAACATTGTTTCTCTAACTTCCAAAAATTATCTTGAACTGAAAAGGTGAACAAATACTTTAATAAAGAATGAGAAGTGGTACATTGTCAGTCATATGGCCATTCGTATAAACGGGACGTCTTAGAATGCCTCGTTGCAAACATTTGTCGCCAGAGTCTCCCACTTGGCATATGCATCCGGGAAAGCCGATCTTCAACAGTAGTAATTAGTAAACGTCGCAAGTTCACCTACGGGCTTGTGGCTGTTTATGACTTACACCTGGACGTTTTGCGCCGCTTGCGCGATGCTCAAGCTTTGCCAATTTTTGACAGTCTTCAGCCTGTTTAGGAATTTGTCTGCACTCTTTCCCTATTGCGTTTGTTAACGATGAAATTGGGAAGCGAAACCTTATCCAAAGTAGGATACACATACCGGGTCCATGCGATCTTGAACAGTTCCCCACCCCGGACGTTGTTGGAAGATGCCTACAGAGTCGTGGTCGTGCCCCTCGCCATCGTGAGGATAGTTGTAGGAAGCCGGAATGCCAGTGTTTGCAAGCACACGTATACCGCTTTCCTGCTGTGCGGTTGCGATTGCCACGATGCAGGCACGCTTCGGCAGATCAAGTGCGTGAACCCTGGAAGCAATCACGCGCGCATGTTTAGATGGCACAGCTCCGAGACCAGGGAGCTTTCCACCTTCTGGTGTTTGAGGAGCGGGTGTCTGGGGAGCAGGCTTCTTGTCCTTGATACAGCATTTGATATCGTTGTCGCCAGGGCAAAAGCCAGCTTCGAAGCTGCCTCCGGAACATCCGTTATTCGAGACGCTTCTGCAAAACCCAGAGTTTTGCTTGCAAGAGATTTCTACGCAACACTATACATTGTGAGTATACCAGCCGGACAAGATTGAAAGCTAAAATGGAATATATGATACGTACTTGTATATCAACGGGGTCGTTAGGACAAACTAAAAAAGATTTAGCATTCACATTTCTTAGCGTATTCATTCCACAGGAGGGCGCATTTACAGTTCTGCGGATAGGATATCCCTTTGCAATTGGCTGTACTCTGGCAGGTACCAGAGCCCTCACCGCCTTTACATTTATCTCCTACGTGGCGACCAAATATAGCCTCCGTAGGGGTTGCGGAGACGCCCGTAAAGACGAGTGCGGAGGTGAAAAGAAAGATAGCGTTGCGCATGATGAAAAATATTAAGAGATGGTTAAAATTGCAGTCGGCCGGGAAAGTGGAATATCAATGAACGACTTCGGCTTGCGTGAAGCAAAACCGGAGACGGAGAAGGGCATAACTATATACAAGTCGGACTTTCGACGAATACGAGTAGATGACTGTCAGCGAGTACTCCCTTCTACACAACGACAGCAGTATAGTCGCCGCGAGCAACCCACTGTTGCATCATTACACGATGATCACCACTGCGGGTACACATGTTCCTCGTACCTTTACATTGAGCAAGCCACTCGCGTGGCACCATCGCAGGGATCTCTATGGGGTGGGCGTTGAATTCGGAAAGTCAGCAAAGCCGGGCTAATTTCCGGCGGTCGTAAAGACGTCGCATTCAGAGAGGCCCCTAGATTTTGAGGCTCGTGTAGCCGCGGGCAATCGAAAAGTAGTGAGGCCCCTGCATAGCAATTGTGGCGGGGTAGGCAAATGATATACATCGCATGTTTCAGGTTTTCGTATGTCGTATTCCCCCTTTCAGCCGCACACAAGAAGCTCGCCGACCATTGTACACTTAGGTAACTAACTAGTGATCGGATGCGAAGCTGTCTTTTCAACCCGAGGTGCACTCTCCGTGGACTAGCAATTTGTCTTTCGCATCCAACTCGTCATAGGCAGGCTCCACACTGAAGATGCCAGCTACATACCTACATACGCCAACAACACACGTAGCTCTGTCAGGTCGTTTTATTGCTCGCGAAGTACAAATTTTAGGCCGAATTTCAAAAGCCACACTGTGCCCAGAAATCTCGCCAACCAGCGACTGGGAAAACATTATCCCTACGAACCCAATGTTTTTGCCATTGATGACTTGTCAAGGTAGAATCCGAAAAATAGCATCACGAATTGCGCGCGACGTTCCGATACCATCTTGAAGGTCGACGGCGGAAACTCGTCGTGGAACATGCCAGCTTGCGGGTAAAGATGCTTCCGCCATAGATCATCTACTTTACCCATTACCGTGCCTTTCCTCGCAACCCTAAAGAAATCAGTAGATTAATGGCCGAATTCAGCGCCAAACTTCTTCTTTCGTCACACTTGCGACACATCGCAATGATATTTGCAATTTCATTTTTTGATTAAATGTATTGTACGAAGGGTGACGTACGGGGAGAACGTGTGAATCCCAGCCTCATTCAGAGGCAACGTAGCGTATCAAGATTCATATATTATCTTGAATGTCCAAGCATATCTGTCAGCAGCAAATAAAGAGCTGTCGACACTGATTTCCACCGTCCCGTTTTCATTCTTCGTGGCAGTCACCGTTGTGCCAGATAAGCTGCCCCCAAGCACTTCTATCTTGTCGTTAGGTAGGAAAGGCACGGCGTCCGGTACAAGCAAAGTTGTCGTTCCCTTGGACGGAATATTTGGCGCATTCAGTACGTGAATGTAGAAAGCATCATCACTAATAGTGTACCGGAAATCGCCAACTCCGCTGGTCGTTTGCCAATACCGAGTGCCATATATGGATTCGCCCCGTTCTTTGATCCATGAACCGGCTTCTCTGAGACCCTTCTGCATGATTTCCGGTATGGTACCATTCGCCATAGGCCCGACGTCTAGTAGAAAATTGCCATTTTTGGAAACGATATCGATTAATGTGGTCACGATATCTTGCGCGGTCAAGTATCCGCTATCGGGTGTACCCGCATTGTATCCGTATGAGAACGGATCCATACCCCGATTAGACTCCCACTTATTCGCAAGCGTTTCATCGATCGAGTAGTATTCAGGCGTAATAAAATCGCCCCCGCTGGTATCGGTATGATCGGTCGAGCCGTAGCCGCAGCGATTGTTATACGTGACTTGTCGTCCCTGGTCGCGCGCCCAGTTCAACCATTTGGATAGCATGATGGTCGCGTTGTTCGCACCCCCGATGTCGCACCACATAATTTCTGTTTCATAGCGCTCGTCATATGCGAGTGTCTCCATCTGAGGCAATTGAAGACCGGTGACGTAATCGTCTACGGGCACATGGCCGGTGTAGGGCACTTCTTCACCAGTGTAAGGATTCTTCGGAGGGCCGCCAGGAAAGCCGCCACAACAGTCCGTAGCGTATTGCGCGTAGTCTGGGTTGAACCATTCAGGCATTGAGAAATACGTTCCCCGCCTTATGTCTGGATGGTATGTCTTCGCCGCAGTCATTATCTCGGCCAAAAAGTCGCGTTTAGGCCCGAGGTGAATGGAAGATCGTAGACTGGTGGATTCGGGCACATCAAAAATAGCAAAGCCTTCATGGTGCTCTGATATATTGTTAAAATGCGTCATATCGGAACTATCATAACACTCACTCGTCACAGGAACAATGTATTTCGCTCCAGCCGCAGCCATAAGATCAACCCACTCCTTCGCATCGAATGCATTTCCGGTAAATGACGGAATGAAGGAATCGTACTCGAAGTCTTCGCCGTACGTGTCGCGATGATGCTGGTATGTTTGGGACTTGTATTCCGGCTGAGTCATTCGCAACCAATACCATTCCGCATAATCTTGTTTGTCGCCCACGTTGCCGAATGCTGGAACAGAATAGATCCCCCAGTGGATGAAGATGCCGAACTTTGCATCATTGTACCAGTCTGGATTCCAGTGATGGTTCAGACTAGTTTTCGAGGCTTCGTAGTCGCCAAAGCCGCAAATTCCAGAGATGTCGGTTGTCGCGATCTGCGCGTCACCCCATGTTGCAGTGACTGTGCCGGAACATGAACTTCCATCGGCAACCTCTGTATTTTTTTTCACTCCGATTTGTGCAACAATCTTTTGACCCGCCATCAATCGGGTAATCTTAGCTGGGCGGATGACATTGAAGGATGTGGATGAGGCTGAGATGGTGAGATTGTCGGCTTTTATGAATGAATTGACCGGGTCACTGTTCGATAGCACCATTTCTATTATTTGAACATAGTCTGAGCCTTCAAACCACTTCGAAGTTAGTGTTGCACCGTTGATAGACAGACCGGCAGGCGCATCTCGTTCTGCTGGAGTACGGACGATGTGGTTTTCGAGCGGAGTGGGGTACGCTATGCCTGTATTGAAGAGGATAATAGCTAGTCTCAAACATTTTGCGAGTGTAGATTTTGACATCTTGGAGAATTAGCTTTCCGAATGCCTATGACCTATCGTATTCCAATTACGACGCCAGCCTTTTATGATGTTCGGGCTGTGAAACTCCTCATCGTCTCTTGTGGGAATATCTAGTTCCGTATCCGGGTTATCACAACGCGAGGAAGGTTTTGGGGAGGGACCCTTTCCCGTTCCTGTCAACCCCATGATCGAGGTTTCCACGGTCTCGGTGTTAATATTTGAAGGTTTGACAGCTAACCGGCTCTATTCCTTCCCCAAGTTCGCTAGTATCATACGGCGGAAGAAGACGATTCCATAACTAACTGCCTATTAAATGCGAAACTAAAAAGATTGATATATGTGTTGTGTGGTATCGGACCAGGTTCCCCGCAAAAAGCAACCTCGGCAACACTGATCGCGTCGATCAATAAAACAAGATACCACGCCCTAATCGGGGTTCCTACCAAGATGAGACTGCCACGCGGTGCCCCTTTCCATTCCAAAGGATGATATTCGGTATCGGCTTCTTCGACTAGTTACTCGTGAAGGTCAAAAGCGATACGCGGGTGACCACCCAGTCTATCAAATAATCAATGATCTGGTTACGTATCGGAGAATTCGCGATTGAGGAAGCACATGAAACCGGCGAAAAGTAGTCCCAAAGCTGCCAGAGACCATTCAGGCTGCTAGTTATATCTTCACCGTTCTTCTTCGATCTTTCTGGTGACACTTCGCAATACCATCAACACAACATCATCGCTTCTGCTATGCGCCAGATAGATGGGACAGAGACAGGTTGTGCACATACATTTCAACGAAGTCGAATATGCTTGCTACCTCCTACTTGTTCATTCCTTCGGGCTACTGTGGGGTGTGAACGTGTCATCTTCAGACAGGCACTTGGACGCAGTCAATAATTACCATACTTAATACTTTCTTGCTGTTTTGAGAAACGCGGAGAAATCAAAATGACCGCTCGGTCATGAGGGTTATATCTGTTTTCAAATATCGCTCTGATGTTTGTTTCCGACTTTCCACATATTCCTATCCTAACACAAGTAGGTCGCTGCATTCGAACCGCGGTCAGCCTGAAGGGTTTCCGGAGCGAGGTCCAGGAGTCGCTGGTCATGGAACATGCGTTTTTTCCGAAATCTTGAACATGCGGTAGGAAGCACAACTTTGTGGTCTCTTCAACCATCATTGATATTATAACCATGCGCCTTGCATCACCCTTATCGCTCGATTATACGCATGGTTTTGGCAGTGCAGGTGCCGCCTTTCGCTCAGGGGATCGGGTACTAATTGGCCAAGTGCGCTGTCCGAAGCATGCTCGGGAAGCTCGGGAGCTACAAGTCGGCTGTCACGAACGGATTGAGACGACGATTGAGCAGCACATTGGCAGCTGTGGTCCGGGGAATCGATTTTAATGGTTCTCGTGGGCTTTTTTTCGTTTCTAAAGGCTCTGGAAACGAAGGAAACGGCGAGCGGGTGCGGTATCGGACTGGAATGGAATATGGGCCTCGAAGTAGCCCTAAAGTTAGCTGAGGAGGCTTTGTGGAGTCTTTAACACTTCATCAAACTCCGTAAGAAAGTCCAACATGTTTCCGGCGGCGGTTCAACGCCGGCGTCCGATATGACAACTCATGCTGGGGGTGTGGAGTTGTTGTGCACCATGTTTCTACGAAAAGGCGGTGCTTGCTTGGCGGGTAGCTTGACCGCTAGCCGTTATGGGACGGACAAGCTTCACGTGACCTTATGACCGTTAATGGCATCAAGTCTGATATTGATGTCAACTGTAACATTGCATGATCGACAAACTGTGATTTTGAAGACCGTTGTGTTCCTCTGCGTTTTTCCCATGTAAGTAAATCATCCGCACTGCCTTCGAGCGTACCGGTGCCTGACTCATGCGCTCAATGAGATTGATAGATTTGATCACGGAATCTCCAACTTGGCTCATGCCAAAGCTGTCATTCCCTTCAAGATATACAGTAACGACACTGTGTTCAGTTCATAGGAACCGAATGAGAGCAGGGAAGCTTCAATAACGCTAGCTACCCAGGTATGGTCGCCGCGGTACCGACCAAATTCACCCGCAACCATCAAATTGTCATCCAGACATGCTAATAGTATGTTGCGACCTCGAAGTAGAAACATCCTCCAAAGGAATGAGAATCCCATCACTTCTTTGCGTGTCCGAAAAAAGACTTGCATCTGGATCACGCCTGGCTTTGACACCAGCCCCAAAGGTTGGAATGCTCCCAGCTGTTTGCTCTGAACTTCCAGTCCCTGCTGAGAATTTCCCGGAAAATAAACGAATTGCCATTGCCATTTTTTGTAGCCAAGGCGAGTTTTTAATTAGTTTCGGCACATCTGGTAGACAGAGCACAAAGAATCCGCACCCCATCTCAGCGATGCACCATAATCCTAGCTCGGAGACCGTACAGGTTACATCGAGGTTTCTAGCGAAGTCAAATGAAGAATTGAGGCGAAAGCCCGCAGATACAGTGGCGCTGTGCGAAAAGACGTTAGCCTGTATCACATTCCATGGTGGGGCCTATCGTGAGCAACTCGAGGAAAGATTACAACGCAGAGGACGTACAAAATCCCGACGGCAAACAGCGCCGCCGTACCAATCTTTTTAGCCAGCGATAAATGGAGTTTTCATATCACCACCTGAGGAACGAGTAGAATAATAAAGTCCGAAAAAAAGTTTACGAATGCTGAGACAATGTGGATCTTGGGTACGTCAAGACACCTTCCTGGAACCCATGGCGTCCATTGCTTATGGCGCGGTGAACAGGCAAAGATCTGTAGAAAAATGCAGATCGTGTAAAATAGAGTATTAATCCACAGGGCGACATGGCAAAGCCACCAGAACTTGGTTCGCATGCCAGTGGGGACAAAAATGTGAGTCCAGCATAGGAGGATTCCAGCTTTGAGCAGTATTATTACCACACCGTATATTGTCGAAGCTGCGGTAATATTCTGAGATGGTTGGTGCAGAAGAATGGTTGGGAGGATCAAGGGAGGGGCTTACATAAAGAACGCGTGGAAGATTTTTGAGTTGGATATCCCACTGATGCACGAAGACCCCGGGCATGTTAATTATTTTCTATATAAAGGACATAAAAGCCACATAACACCCCTAGGCTCTAGTTAGCCATATATGTTCAAAATGGAAAACCCCCGGCAGGGTATAGACGAAAGCGTTTGCCTTCATACATTGAAACCTGCACAGGTGGGTCGCTAATTTCACGTGGCATTATTCTCATGCGTGGAACAATTTCAAGGACTATCACTATGACGAACAAGAACATGTGAAATGATCTTTCATGCTGCCTTCAGTTGTAAATTCAATCAACGCGCGTTCATAAAATATATCCACGATACCTGTAGACCTCAGACTCGCCCCCTAGGCAGGTTCTGATTAACATAATATTCTTCATGCCCAGCAACCGCTAGTCTGACAAAATACCCCCTTTTTTTGGACAAGATTCGATTAGGCAGAAGGGGTGCCGTGTTGTGGCACAGTGTATATAGTTCGCCAATCAGCACACATAGCAGGTTGGTATTGCGGCGGCGTTCGAGGTGTTTCGCAATCAACTCACCTCTCTGTGCCGCCTCAGAGCTGGACCTGTCTCTCTTCTTTACATTCCCATTTTCCTTTTCTAAAAATCACGGGAAATAATTACGTATCGAACATTTGTTCTCAGCTTCACGATGTTGCTAATTGCCCTGACCTCTTTAGCTATCCTTGTACTCGGACCGTTCATCGCCAAAATGATAAAGCTGCGCTTGCTCTTTCACAGACTCAGAAGACAAGGTCTTGTACGTCACTCAACTGGAAGTTGAACGTGAAAACTACGGGTGAATTAATATCGAACTAACAATAATCTTTTGCAAAGCCTATGCCGCCCTGGAATCCCGTCCTCGGTCACCTTTTGACGCTTCCCCCGCTTCTGGAGAAACTAACCGCTGGTTCTCAGCAGTCAGACGCTTTCACTCTCTTGTCACGCGAGTTCACTCACACCGACGGCTGTTTTTACATCGATGTTTGGCCGTTCGCAAATCCGCTTCTGGTTATAACTTCGCCAGAGCTCGCTGTGCAAGCCTGTCAAGAGCATGACCTTCCCAAGCCGGATGTCCTTGTGCCTTTTTTCGCCCCCATTGCTGGCGGTCCGAATCTATTTGTTATGAACGGTGCTGAATGGAAACACTCAAGAGCTCTTTTTAATCCGGGGTTTAGTGCGAGTGTTATGGTCGAAGTTATGCCGCATGTCCTGGAAGAGGCAGAGGTTTATGTCTCACTATTGAGGGATCATGCTCGAAGCGGTGAGACGTTTTTGCTCGACAACGTAACTTGCGATTACATGATGGATGTTATCGGTACGGTAACCATGTTAGTAGCTTTGATCGCAGCTTTAACTCGGAATCAAGGTGATCTAACAAGTGCTGATTAGTAACGCACGCCTACATTCGTTGTCCCGGCATAACTCGCTTGCCGCTGCAATGCGCAGTTCTTTAGAGTGGCATTGCCAAGATGAAGAGATCAATCCCTTCAAACGCTGGAACATTTTGAGGCCACTTGTTGAATGGAACAATGGCCGGATTATGAATCAATACATCGACGCCGAACTCGACAAGCGTTATGAGGTATGGAGGAGTAACAAACCTACTACCCGCGCAAAATCTGTCATGGACATTGCCATCGAAGCTTATATGAAAGAGCGCACAACTTCCGCTACACTCGATGCAAAATTCAAGGCTTGGGCGAGAGTGCAAATTCGGCTCTTCCTCTTCGCCGGTCACGATTCCACGGCCGTGACTATTGTGTACGCTCTGCACATGCTCTCCAAACACCCGGACGCTTTATCTAAGATACGCGAGGAACATGATAAGGTGTTTGGAAGAGCATGGGATTGTGCTTCTGAGCAACTGAGGCATCACCCAGAAAAGGTCAATCAACTCCCTTACACGACAGCAGTCATAAAAGAGACACTTCGTCTCTTCCCTCCAGCATCAGGATTCCGTGGTGGCATGCCGGGCGTCATACTTCAAGACAAGAATGGGAACAAGTTTCCTACCGAAAACCTTAACCTTTGGGTTATTCATGGAGCTATCCATAGAAATCCCGACTACTGGCCAGACCCGCATTCTTTCATTCCAGAGCGTTGGCTGGTTGAACCGGGCCACCCTTTGTACCCTCCAAAAGGAGGCTGGCGACCATTTGAATTCGGTCCACGCAACTGCTTGGGGCAAACGCTAGCTATGCTTGACATCAAAATCACTCTCGCTATGGTTGTGCGCGAGTTTGACGTCCAAAATCAGTATGAGGAATGGGATCGATTGTATCCTCGCTCTGGAATAAAGACTGTGTGGGGTGAGAGAGCATATCAGATCCCTCAAGGCGCTGCACATCCTGTTGACGGCTTCCCCTGCAAGGTGACATTCAGAACGAAGGAGGCTTAACTGTTAAACTCACTTTGACTAGTGTAATTAGACAATATAAGCAAGGATTTGTCACATA
This sequence comes from Periconia macrospinosa, assembly GCA_003073855.1. Lineage (NCBI taxonomy): Eukaryota > Fungi > Ascomycota > Dothideomycetes > Pleosporales > Periconiaceae > Periconia > Periconia macrospinosa. The sequence goes on from KZ805447.1 coordinate 75,543, forward strand.
TTTTCTTTAATGGATCCCACACGATAATAAAATACCTACAGTAATGTTCTAAAATAGTTAGTGTTACTAGCAGAAGAATAGTTAGGAGGATTAAAAAAGGGGCTTACATAAAGAACACGTAGAAGATTTTTAAATTAGATATCCTACTAATATATAAAGACCTTAGGCATATTAATTATTTTCTATATAAAAGATATAAAAGCTATATAACACCCCTAAGTTCTAGTTAGCTATGTATGTTTGAAATAGAAAACCCCTAGCAGGGTGAGTTATATGATCATTATACAAAAGCTGCTAAGGTGATGCCTGTGCATATCCAATCAGTCCTTATTTTCGCATATTGATATCTGTAGGACTCACACTCCTCAACTCCAAACAAGCGATGGTATCTAATGCGACAGTACAGTCGAATGAAAACCAGTGCTACTACTAAGATTATGGAGGTAATGCAGACCCCATACCCCAGGGAATTCCAGTTTGGAGAGTCGATGAACTGAGGCTTAATTCCAACGGGAGGAAAGAGTGCGGGTCCTTCCAGAAGAACGTCTTGTGCTGTTGGCGGCAGCTGATTCAGCCAGGTTAAGTCAATCATTCTTCTTTCTCCCCCTCTTTTCTTTCTTGCTAAGCGGGATCGTTGCACAAGGGACGAGAATCGGAAGCAAGTCTAATGGTGGGAGCGGATCTGGGTGGGAACCATGATATAGTTAAGGCGATAAAATATTAAAAGTAAAAGACTTAAGCTAAAATTAGATTATATAAAAATTAGCCTATATAATATTATTAAATAAATTACGCTAGTTATATATAAATTAAAACTACTAAAAACTATAGAAATTTACCTTATATTTTATGTGTTATATAGGATGCTGGCCTCCGAAGGTAAGGCAGAGCCACGCCCAGGCTCTGATTAACAGAAATTTCTTTGTGGTTACATTCAACCTTGCAGGTTTTCGAATCGACTTCATCGAAAGCATACCTCTCGGTCCAGCTATATGACAACGCTTCGTACTGGCCAATGATATCCTCACGGCGGAATGTCTTCAACCAAGCAATGATTGGCGAATCAAATTCGCCGGGCACAATGACAAGCACACGGAACCAATCGTTGTTTGGCAGCTTGTGGTAAAGATTTGTATCGTTCGAGGATAGGTTACCGGGCTCTGTTGCTTCGAGGAGACGGCTTGGCTCAGGCCCAACTTTCAATTCCCCGGCCCTGTGAAATCGATACTCGCGTGAAGGCAGTTTTGGGGAGAGCAATTCAGCTTCAGTGCTAGGTTTCCCGTATGCATAATCATGTTCTCTTTTGCCATATCTTTTTGCAAACTGAACGCCTGCATACATATTAGCTTATCCGACAACGAATAATACATGCTGGTTACTTACAATGGCCTAATTCAAGGAGTAGTTTATCGAACTTATAATGATAGTCTTCCTTTTTTCCACGATACCGTGCCTTTCGAGCCCAATCCCATACGTCGTTTTGCCTTGCCTTTCGAACCCAGCCCTGCACGTCGTTATGCCTGGCTTTTCCCGTGTTTGAGGATCTTAAAATCTCATCTATCGTGATTACGTTGTCAGCACTGGGCTGTGCATAGTGTTTACAGAATCGGCCGCTAATTTACCGAATCCATTAAACTTCCATTCTGTCCATATCTTCTCGCGTTCATCGTCGAGTTGTCTATCGGAGACCACGTTAAGCTTCTTCATGATTGTAAACACTGTGTGAACACTAACGGCCATAGCCTTTGTTGCTCTAACCTCCTTCGCCGTGCGCTTTTCATCGTACCAGATAAATCCAGTATCCATTTTCATAACGACTATTACTGCTTGGGGTGAGGTACTAGATGTTAGAAAAGATAATTCACGGCGCAGACTTCTATCAATACATTAAGTAGGCTGTAATGCTTATCTACAAGGAGAGTCTAAAGTTGTTGCCTAGTTATCCTTGTTGCCTACCTAGTTAGCCTTGTTGCCTAGTAAGCCTTGTTTACGGCTAACAAACGATTTTTTCTGTGCCATGCTCGTCATCCTTAGCTTCAGAGGTACTTGCTTCCTCGCCGTCCCTCCTAAATGAATCACTTTTTCCTGCAGCCCCACCGTCGCAAAAGCCCTCGACCCATAACTCACAAGAATAATCTTCAAAGACGTATTCGGATTGAGCTTCATCAGATTCTCCAAATGCCTCAAGAACTTGAACGGTACCGACAATGACCCTGCTGCCAAGCTCATAAAAGAAACCGGTCCAAAAAGCTCAATGTCAACGAGAATCATCAGCTCTGGAATCCCCATTGTGGTTCTTCCCAGCAACTTCATCCAATCTTCCTCAGTGACGGCATTCTGGAAGTCTGCGTACGTCAAGCCAGCAATATTCTGGTTTCTGAGGATCGGATTCACGCGCAATGACTGGAAAACTAGGGATTTAAAAATATTCAATGGCAAATGAGCAGAGACACTGGGGTCGTCTGGCGTCTTCAACGCCCACAAAACCGGAATGCTCTCTTTGCGGACCAACTCGATCATCTCCACGCAGAGACTTTGGAGTTGGGATTTCAGGCGAAACGTGCCTTCGACCATCAGGAGCGATGAGCCTTTTGTGTCTTTCCATTTCCGGTACTTTGTAGAAAACCAAAAGGGGGGTAGTTTGTGTAAGGATCTATGCCTGGTTGCATCTCGAAAACGAGTGGCGGAGTCCAGTCTCGCGTCCGGGTCGAGATCGACGTCAGAAAGAAACTTCGATATCTGTTCCACCTGTAACGTCCATGAATCTTCGCTTTGATTCAAAAGAGTGGCTGCGTTGACCGACAAGTGTGCTCGTATTCTTTCAGTGACAAATCTTGTAAATGGGGCAGAAACCTTACAATGATAACCCGTGGATTGTATCTCAATTATTTGGTTAAGAAGGTTTGTATGAGCTTTAGCAATCTCATATTTGCCTTGACTCCAATGGTACTGCACCGATTCGGAAATCTGCGTGATTAACATGGGAATTATGTCGCCGTCGGGAGGGAGTTGCCCTGCTGCCTGTTGCTGTCCGATGTTTATCATGGAACTGAAGGAAGATATATCGGTCACCGAAGACCTTAGCGCACCATCTAGTAATGTCAGTTTTCGACCATGGGCTCAAGAGCGAAAGGAACGAAACGAATGGATGACTGTGCATGGTTTCGAGCCAGAAGAACGTATATACTAATATCTCTTTTCTCCATCATCGAAACTGCTCTACATAAATCTTTACGAGGATGAACCTCTGCCCATCGGAGGGTACTTGTCTAAGTCGAGTAGTAGAGCAGGGTCGAGACAACGGATTCATGCCGTAGAGTCCGCATCAAGAAAGGCGGACTTACTTGGATTTTGACTTTCCGTTGTCCGCTCAGAGCGCCCTTTGGCGTTGTAAGAGTTGGCTGTCCGCCGATCGCCTAAAGACTGGTCGTGGCCATACACTGTTTGCAGCGCGTCACGATGGTCCTTATATTCCGATTCGGCAGCATGGTGGGATACACCGTGATAGTTTTGGGGATCTGTCCCTAGGCGAACGTATCAGTATTCAAGTAACAAAGGAGGCTTTCATTATCGAAATACGAGCATAAAATGGCAATTGTTGAATATAATCTGGTTACGTTCACAAAGCCACTGCGTAGTATAGATGGAGGAAAGAAGAGACAAAAATGAATTGTGCACCAAAACAACGAAAGATTACGATACCCAAGGCGCCTTGCCCCTGCTCAAACTCACCTGAATCTCGAGTTCGAGCTGCAGGACAACGAAGACGGAACATTGGACTACAAGTTCGTTTATTGGTCACTTTGGTTTGATTGGTATCAAAAGTCGTTATTACCTTGGGGAAAGAATTTGGTGATGAAGGCGATTGCTACGCATGCCGCACGAGCAGCTGCGAAGTCCTGCCAGTCCTTGGGTTTGTGGCTGTCTCCATAGTCGCAAACCCCCTTTATCACCACTATATGAGGGTTGAGGCCCCAGATGCCGGTTGCTTCCATGTCGAAAGCGAGAACCCCGTATTCATTGGCCAGGCCATCCCGTACTTGTGCGTCCCTCATGATCAGATCGGCAGAAGCGAAGACGCCGCAATGGATACCGAACGGCCGCTCTGAGTAAGGTGGCCGAGGACGGGCCTGCGTCTTGTCGCACTGGAGCAACCGGCATGATGTTCTTTTAGCAGACTCGCAGATAGTATTGTCTGGCGCATTCGCGTTGCATATGTTGGCCGGACAAGGCGGACGATGCAAGTGGTGGTACGACGGGTCAAAAAACAGATCTTTGTTCTCGGGCAAAGGGCGATAATGGGGTTGATGTCTCAATTTTTCGAGCGCTCCTCTCGACACGTCCGTTAGCTGCCGAGAGAAGGAGTCAGTGCGGATGAGTTCAAGCACCTGTCTGATAGTTCCTCCAGCCTCGTGAGGAAGGATTTTTCTCAGCTGCAAGCCAGTCGGGTCCAGACGCGCACCATGAGCATAGGCCAGCACGGCGGTGCTGATGACGACATCGCCGAGGAAAATTTCGTCCCCTTCAGGCGGCTTTGGGATGCCGGCACAAATACCGAGCAGAATGACGAGTCTCATCTTACCGTATTTCAGCTCCAGGAACTGCACGGCCAGGGCCGTATCCCTCTGGCCCGTCTTGGCTGGATATGAAATTACCACGTTGCGTCCGGCGAAGACTCCGGTCGTGAAGATGAAGGGGTCATCGAGGTCATGTGGTAGGACCTCTGGTGGACTGTCGAGGGCTGCTGCGAGTGCGTCATATTCAAGACGCAAGGCGGTGACAATTGCGATGGTAAAGCGCGGGTCGGCGGACGCGGTACGTGCAGACAAGCTTGTAGGCCGGTTGTCTTGGGCCAATGGAACAGATCTGCCAAAGGAGTCAATAAAATTCACTTGAACTGGGTATATCTCACACCGTCGTTGACCTGCGTGGTTCCTCTGTGAGGGTGGTAGATGCGGTACCCAAAGCTCGTCCGCCGTCATCATAGTTGCCCCAGCTGTGAGAGGCCATGTTTGAATGAGAGACGCTCGTGAAGTAGTGAGGTGAATGCTAGCTGGTGGAACACTGGCGATGGAGAGCGCTGGCCAGTTGCGCACGAGCCACCTGGATACGGAATGCGGAACGCAAGTACAGCCCTCTGGCTACAGTGCATACAATACAATACCCATATGAGATGGCGGGAAGTATTAGTCTAGGAGGAGGGGTCAATGTTGCCCCGCACTGTGGGGGCCGGAAAAGCGGTCAGGTGAGCCTCAGCCTCGTGGGTGATGCTCCATGCGTTCCATTCTTGTTCAAACCCACAGGAATGTACTTGACTCCATACAGACAAACAAAACTGAGCCCGAAGCTGATGTCCCCGCGCCTGCGACGAAAGAATTCGAAACCTCAGTCCAAGCGCCGCCATTACGGACCCGGCACATTGGCCATTCAGGTTACACCGGAGGACTGGAGTTATCAGTTCACACAGGACAGCTCGAGGTACGGAACCCCAGCTACCGAAAGTCATCACCTTTACGTCGAGTCAGCCTGGGAATGCCAAAAAGTTGTTTTTTGTAGATATCTGTTGTAGCTGAATGCCTCGCAAAATTACTATTCCACCTCCCCCCCCCTCCTTCGCAAAGCCAAATAAGGACCGCGAGGCTCCGAAGAACTCCAGGTAAGCAATATTGTTACTCCACGAGTCCACGGGTGGAGATACTAATTCAATAGCGTTGTCGCAAACCAGATTTTCAAACATCTGACTATCTCCGACGATCGAAGTGCAGGTAGTAATTTGGAAGTAAGGAACCTGCTTGCACTCACATCCAAGGCCGACCAACGAGCATCAGGTCAAGGCCGCAAGACCAAAGAAAACAGCAACTCAAGGGACAGCGACGATTCTTCCGGCATCCAAGTCTCCTCTGGTAGCCTAGAGGAATACACGGACACCGACGACGCCGACGACGACGACGACGACGACCAGTGGGACTATATTGATGAGATTGGACCCTCTAACTCTTCCTCGCGCCCGGCACCCAAACACCATCTAGTCCCCCCGCCACGACCTCCGCCACGACCTCCGCCACGTCTACCACGTACTCATCGTAATATAACACAATACAATTTTTCAATTCCAGATCCTCCTAGCTCACGACCTCGACGATCACAGCCTGTCCACCCTACTACCATGGACAGCCACGACGATTACGCGGCACCAGCAGCGGACGTCCGTCGAATGCCATATCGGAAACCGCCGTCTCGTGTTGGCTATCGGCAGCCTTGGTCCTCGCCTACGCATACTGCTCCCAGCGGTAGGGGGAAGAAAAATTCCAAGGCTAGGATCTCCACTAGGATGCAAGAACTGTCAGTGGAGTATACTTCAGAAGATGACACTCAGAGGCACACGCAAAAGGAGCAAGTCATCGTCGAAAACTCTAAAAGTGAAGATGTCAAAATGGCTCACCATGTTGTTGGATCCCCCGAGGCGAAATTACCCTCCAGTCAACCGATTACAGCAGACCTCAAAAGCTACCTGGAAGATCACGATTCATCCAATATAAACCTCGATGAGCTGAAATGCTACATTGAAATGCTACAAGATAAAGCACAACAATTTGAAGAGATACAGCAGGCAAACTTGCCTACGCGATATCAAATTATATACCGCATCGTGACCGATCATGGTCCGCATTGGGACTATCTTGACCATCCAGAATGGTTGGCATCGGGCAGTCCCGTAATTGAATCCCGCATTCCCTTGGAGAATCTTGAATTGTACCTCGAACGGAACAAGGACATATCCTTTGTAGTCTTCCGATACTTTCATCAAACTCAAGGGAGGAAAGACGAATTTGGACACCCATTTGAAAACTCGAGAGCTCCGCGACATCATTGGGAGAGCATCTGTCCCGTCACCAAGGAACTGGGCAAGGCTGTGGAGTCACTTCTCAAACAATCACGCGAATATTCACCTATGCTTGAGTACTACCGGATATCGCAACAAATAGGGGCGCCCTATTTGTTTATATATCATAACCGCGAGCGTTGGGATTCCATATTAGATCGATTCCCCCAATCAGCGAAAGACCAGCTAGACCGCCTTACTGACTACGTTTTCGAACAGTTCGGACGACAATATTCATTAGCGGACAAGTTGTTCTCTCAGGGAAAAATTTCCATCGACCTTATGGAGTATCTATTCAAACCAGGGGAGATTCTTGTTAGCTGCGTGCAAAATGAGCATTTGGGTTACATCGCAGAATCCTGGCCACAATCTGGTTCTAATCAGTCAGAACACAAGCCACTGGTATCCGTTACGCGTAGACAAAATTTTGCTGTGGATTTTGGAGCTCCCTCTATAAATTCTAGTACAGATACGGATCAGGCTTCCGATTCACTCAGTGACGCAGATATAGAGGTCATTCGAAAGCCGTTGGAACGCAATAATGATACAGTGAGAAATACTTGGACTGTCAAGGCTTGGAGATGGGGATTTGACGGCCAGTTTAAGCGGCAACAGGAAGATTTGACAATACAGTTTCCACTTCCCAAACCGACTGGCAGCGAGCAGGACTCACATACGCTAGGCAGAAATCGCAGGCGTAGCAGGAAAACGAAATGCCAGACACTAAAAATTGAGGAGTTGAACATATACCCAATACGGTTTGCGTCCCAATCCATTGTCAAGAAACTTCGACACCGGGGCCAGATGTTTTGGAAGTGCCGAGGACCTTGCCTCGTCTCATATCGAGACAATGAAAATGACTATGCTGAAAACCCGGTTAGTGACCTTGCTTTTTTTATTTGATATAACCTGCACTCAGTGGGTGGCGTTTATTGTAGCCTCCGAACCTAATTGTGTTCGGTATTGGCATAGTCTTTAAACCATTATACCCTTCCGTAAACTGCCTTCCCATCACTCTACACAACCAAAATGCTCCATGCATGCTGCACACAAATGCTATTTCTTCGTGCCAACCTCACCAATATGGCGGAAGGTTTTTTTCGGCTTTAAGAGAACATGGATACATCCTTTAGTTGAACACGAACAGCGACTGACGTGCTTCATAGTCGGACGAACGCTACATGATCGACTTCAAAACATTTCGCACTCTCCATCCCGAAAACACCGAGTACATTTTGAAGTCCACGGGAAATCCACGGGACGAGCTCACCACAGAGCAGCTAAGCAAAGATGAGCCCCCCAACGAACAATTCCAATACCTCCTCCCTCTGAAAACCAAGGGCTACAATCTTCGACGCAAGAAATGGTTCGATCTAGCCTCCGACCGCATGTTCCCCGTCTCCTGGAACAAGCAAGCGTTTGAGACGCTCGTGATGGACAGGAAAGCCAAAGAACTCATTCAAGCCTTGGTCAGTAAGCAGCTTGCAGCTGAAAAAGCAACTGATCTCATCGCCGGTAAAGGCAACGGTCTCATACTGCTGTTGCATGGAGGCCCTGGGACAGGCAAGACACTGACTGCTGAGAGCGTGGCCGAGATTGCGGAAAAGCCACTGTATCGAGTTACGTGTGGGGATGTTGGAACCAAGGCAGAAGATGTTGAGAAATACCTCGAGTCGGTTTTGCATCTTGGTAAAATATGGGAATGTGTGGTTCTTCTCGACGAAGCAGACGTATTCCTAGAACAAAGGAGTCTGGAAGACCTGCAGAGAAATGCACTTGTTTCAGTGTTCCTCCGCGTTCTCGAATACCATGAAGGTATTCTTATACTAACCAGCAATCGAGTAGGGACTTTTGATGAAGCTTTCAAATCCCGCATTCAACTTGCCTTACACTATCCCAGCCTCAGGCCTTTCCAACGTCTGAGCATTTGGCGAAACTTTATCAGACGTCTTAATTCGTTCGATGACGGCACTGTCGATATCGAAGACCTGGAAAATCACCTCGAGGAGCTGCAGCAGGTCGAAATGAACGGGCGGCAGATCAGAAACGCGATCACAACGGCGCGCCAGTATGCCGAGTGGAAAGGAAAGATTATGAATTACGAGCACTTGAAAGATGTGATTGAAGTATCTTCGAGATTCGACAAGTATCTGGATAACCTCCATGGGGGATACTCGTACGATCAGTTAGCTGAAGGTGAAGGCTTGAGGTGAAGATTCGAGGGAGACGACACGTGACCTATCCTTCGCCAGAGTAATTCTCTCGACTGCCCCGTGTTCATCAAAGCGACTAAAATGAAACCTATCCTTCATCTTCAAACGTTGCACCCATTCTCTTTCACCCTGTTGAAAGTTGACGGTAAGACCCTAGGGGTTTGCTGAGCCGCCGGCAGTAGATCAAGCATACGATGAACTTGTTAGACATGCGAGGGTTTCAGGAACGTAAAGGCTGGCATATAAAGTCCTTTTTTCTGTTTGTACTTTTCTTTTTCTTTTTTATTTTTTTGATTTTTGATTTGTTAAAATCCTTCTTTTTGTCTGAGTAGGGATAGCCTAGGTAGCACTCAAGTTAAGTAGGCGATGCGTAGCGGATAGTTAAAGTAGATGTGTTTCCTCGACGTGTTTCTATCCTTCTAACCCCTATCTAAACGGCTTCAGCACAGAGCTTTGGCTGTGGCACACTTTTATCTCTTCCTTTGAGTAGCTTCCACAGTGCCGACAAAGTAAAATGAATCGTATACGATGGGCTGTCCGGATTTGTGTATACATGCACTGAATAACCCTAACCCTAACTTGGACGGCCTCCTTTGCCTGCTGCCGACCAGCCGTGGGCTATTTGCCAATGTTTGGGTACACAAAAACCGAAGATCCCAATTGCGTGTATCATTAGGAGGAAAGTAGTGTAGCTTAGGCAGTATCGATAACCAAATGTCAAGTCGAGTGCGCTGTGTGTGCTTTCGCAGATCCATCTATCAATTGTATATCCGCATTATGCCATTTTAAAGATGTATAATGATGTGCAAGAATTCTGCTATAGGGTGTTTCTTTTGTTCTATGTGTCATTCGAAGGTTCTTAATTGCGGCTTATGTCAATTAACACCTATAAATGAAAGATGTACACTTATGTATAGTCAATATTTTGTTTCTGCAGAAGGACAGCTGGGTAAGCCATATTGATGGTCTTGTCCAAAACAACAAAACAACAATGAAAGATGTGAGGCCTTGCGCACCTGCCTACCGTATCAATAGGACACGACGCAGGATTTCTAATCACCTGCCGCAAAAGAGCGGCGAGGTAGGATGATTATATCAAATCAACCCATTTTGGAACCGTTTTGGCCCGATAATATAGGGCGCCCCAAGCTGCGCCCGCCTTGCGTCGCAGTTTCTCCATTTATCCGCAGTATTGGCGCATAGATTCTGCACTAAGCAGCCACATAAATTACATACCGCAGGCGTCGAAGGTTGGCCCGAACGAACGGGTCAGGCGCAGCCCGTCTCACGGCAGATTTCCAACCATTATCTGGTCCCATTTTTCAGTAATACGCCGCCCCCAAATGTCTCGATTGGAACACAAATTCTTAGCACCTTCAGTTCACCCAAACACTTCCCACGATTTTAGATCGTGTCCCACAGCAACTCTCTCAACCAGTCATTTGCCCCCGCGTTACTCGTTCAGCAGTCATGGAAGATTTGGAGAAATGGCTGTCGGTGAAAAATCGCCAGCATCACAATTCTATTGGTGTGATGATGAACAATCTTAATGTTACCGGGCAAGCTGCATCAAATTCCTTCCAGCGTACGTTTGCGAGCTACATTCTTCTTCTTCCAACACGCATGATGAACTTTGTCAGGGTCGATAGAAAGAATGGCATACCGATTCGGAGGGAGATATTTGGATTGGTACGAGGCGGAGAGATGCTATTAGTGCTCGGGAGGCCTGGCGCTGGTTGCACAACGTTTCTGAAGACTATCTCAGGCCACACGCATGGCTTCGCCGTCGATGAAAGCCCAATCTCTTACAATGGAATTCCATACCGGGATATGCACAAACTATTTCCAAAGGACACCCTATATCAGGCCGAAGAAGACAGTTATTTGCCTGAGCTTACGCTGGAACAAACACTAGCTTTTGCCGCTAAAATGCGCCCGGACGAAACGAATGCAGCTGAGATCAGTCGTTGGATTGCCACAATTTTCAATCTTCAAGACGTTGTCAAAGACCGCATTGGAAATCATATTATTAGAGGGCTGAGTGGAGGGGAAACGCGGAGAACGACCCTCGCCGAAACCTTCATCAGTAACAGCCGCATTCAGTGCTGGGATAATAGCACTCGAGGACTCGACAGTGATACCGCACTTCGTTTTATCCGCATATTACGAAAGTCTGCCGACGTGTTAGGCTCGGTTATATTGCTCAGTATCTATCAAGCTTCAGAAACAATATACAGCCGCTTCGACAAGGTGCTGCTTCTATACGAAGGCCGCCAGATTTATTGTGGTTCAACGGCCGGCGCTTCTGAGTATTTCCATCGGCTGGGGTATTGCAGACCGACACGAGCTACAACTGCGGACTTCCTGACTTCTATGACTCATCCCTCAGAGCGTGTTCCACGGGAGGGTTATGAGCGATGGGTACCTCGCACGCCAGATGAATTCGCAGCTTCATGGAAGGCAAGTGAGCAGTACAAACATTTGAAACGGGACTTGGAAAACTGCAATCAAAGCTATCCGACACTTACGTAGATTCCCCATTCAGAATACTATCCAACATCGGTATTTCATCAGATAAATACGTGTAGTTGCCGCGCATTCCAGAGACTCAGAAACAACCTTGCTCCTCCTGTATCTGGGATAGTAGGCAATACTGTCGTTGCGATTATCTTGGGATCCGTATTCTACAACTTGGAAGAAAACACAGAAAGTTTTGAGTCCCGCTCAGTGTTGCTCTTCTACTCTATCATGGTCAACTCGTGTGTTCCCGCTTTTGAAGTGCTAACAATGTGGGCACAGCGACCGATCGTTGAGAAACACAGCAGATATGTCCTCTACCATCCGTTTACCGAAGGAATAGCTTCAATGATTGCGGACCTTCCCAACAAAGTCCTTACCTCGTTATTTTTCAATACTTGCTTATACTTTATGGCAAACTTACGTCGATCTGCGATTGGATTCTTTATTTTTTGGCTGTACTCCTTTGTGGCTATGGTCACTATGTCCATGATTTTCCGTATGGTCGGCTCTCTTTCACGCACATACGAACAGTCAATGGCACCAGTCGCAACCATGATATTCAATTTTATCATATACGCTGGTTTTGTGATCCCACCAGCTTACCAAGTTCCATGGCTGGGGTATCAAAAAAGCCGTCTCTGGAGCAATCTTGGCTTCTTGTTCCTACTGATGGCTATATTCGGTGGCGTCCATCTAATTGCAGCCGAGTTTATCTTAGCTCAACGGTCCAAGGGTGACATTTTACTTTTCCTAAAGAACCGAGGAAGTCGAAAATCCAATGACGAGGAAAAGGGCGATAAAACAGCATATCCCGCAAAGGCTAGGCAGTCAATACAAAGAGTCATTCATGAGAAGAAAGATCTATCCAACACTTTGAATCAAACATATCCAGCCTTTCACTGGCAGAATTTAAGCTACAAAGTCAAGCCCAAAGGAGGAGATTTTCCGCGAGTCATACTAGATGAAATCACTGGCTGGGTGGAGCCGGGAACTCTGACGGCTTTGATGGGCGTTACGGGCGCTGGTAAAACTTCGCTGTTGGATGTTCTAGCTGACAGGAAGACTGTTGGTGTCATTAGTGGGGAAATATACGTAGGAAATCAACAACGCCACCACGACTTCCAAGGGAGAACTGGGTATGTACAACAAGCTGATCTACATGTTCCCACAGCTACGGTGAGAGAAGCTCTCGTGTTCAGCGCTTTTCTCCGACAACGTAATGGAACTCCTACCGAAAAGCTTGCCTATGTGGAATCGGTTCTAGACTTGCTAGAAATGCACTCCTATGCCGATGCCATTATTGGCGTGCCTGGGAAAGGCCTCAATGTGGAGCAACGAAAACGTCTGACAATTGCGGTGGAGATGGCCGCAAAGTCTGATTTCCTTCTCTTTCTAGATGAGCCAACTTCTGGGCTTGACAGTCAGACTGCTTGGTCTATATGCAAATTGCTCCGGAAGCTGGCAGACAATGGGCTGGCCATTATGTGCACTATACATCAACCCTCTGCACAGCTCTTTGAGATGTTTGATCAGTTATTACTCCTCGGAAAGGGCAAAACTCTTTATTTTGGGTCCATAGGTAATGACTCTGTTACGCTGGTCAAGTACTTCGAGAGTCATGGCGCGCGGCTCCACCAATCGGACGAAAATCCCGCCGAGTGGCTTCTTGAAGTGACCAACAGTTCGCCATCTAGTTGGGCAGACGTATGGAAGACGAGTAAGGAGTTGGTAGCAGTGAACAAACAGTTGTCCTTCTTGAAAACATCGAAATTTTCTTCAACAGGGTATCCAGAAGCTTCAAATCACACCCGCGGATCCGCTGCTAGCTTTTCCAGACAGCTTTTTCTGGTTACAAGTCGAACTTTCAAAGACTACTGGCGAGATCCAACATATCTATACTCCAAGCTGGCCTTATGTATAGGAGCCGTAAGGAAACCCCTATACAGTTCACCCAAACAAAAAATCATCATACTCACAGAGTATCAGGCCCTCTTTAACGGTCTTTCGTTCTTAAACACGGCCAAAGATATTCAAAGCGTAATCAATATTCTCTTCTCATGTTTCCTCCTCACAATCATATTTAGCACCATCGACCAACAAATAATACCGCGCTTTTTGAATGCACGCTCCCTTTTTGAAGCCCGAGAGGCTCAATCGAAAACTTACTCTTGGTCCATCTTTCTTGTCGCCAATATAATTGTCGAAGTATTTTGGCAAACCATTGCTGCTATATTCGTCTTCTTAGCATGGTATTTTCCGATCGGTTTATGGCGCAACACAGACACGACCTTTCCATGGCATGAACGAGTAGGCCTGATGTTTTTGCTGCTTTGGCTTTTCTTTGTATTCACGCCAACGCTATGTCAAGCACTCGCAGCCGGCATGGAGGATGCGCAGACGGTAGTCAATATTGCACAGTTACTTTGGACCTTGGCCCTCATATTTTGTGGTATTCTGATTGCCCCGGCGGACTTGCCCAAATTTTGGAAATTCATGTATCGTGTCTCACCTGCCACATATCTGGTAAATGGCATGGTGATTGCCGGCATCGCTAACACAAATATCACTTGCTCATCGACCGAGCTTTTGCACATTGAGCTCCCGCATGGATGGGTGGGAAGCTGCAGTATGTATATGGAACATTTGTTAAGGTCGCAGGTGGCTATGTGGTGGATGAAGTACATGGGAGTGGTCGTGGTTGTATGTACTGCGCGTTAACCGATGTCAATCACTTCTTGATGAATCGGGATGTCAACGCAAGTGATGGCTGGAAATATGCAGGGTTATTCTCCCTGTATGTTGCGTTTAACTTGGTGGCCATTCCGGTACTGTATAGATTAGCGAGGGTATCTAAGACCCAGAGGGTGGATAGAGGATAGCTCACAAAGGCATGTATCTGCTTTGCGTCAAGGAACAAAAAGTTCCCACTCCGTTCAGGTCGAGCAAAAATTCCTAGTGGAGGCATTATAATGAGCACGATTTTCAGTTCAAGGATATTAAACAGAGATAGTTACGGAAATTTTTGCATTATTGCAATTACTCAATTAAACTTGTTGCAGCCGAGATGCGTATATATACTAGTTAATCGAATAGCAATTTTACTTGGCAAGATATATGCATTAATGGTTGTTTTAGACTATCAATGTACCAGAAAATTGGTGTGGATCCATTGGTTTCGATGTACATATACACCGCGCATGTCACACAACGACTGAATTATTGGCCTGGATCTCAACCAAAGTGGAAGAGACGAAAGGCTCTGTTTGATTCACTAGTTAACCCAACCTTCAATATTCGACCGCGATTAACCTAAATCCTGCCTTAGGACCTGTTTTCTGCCCACATACAACGTAGCATATATAATTCTAAATCAGGTCTAGTCGAAAATCAGCGTTAATAGGATACAATGGCCTTGTACCTATATTTGAAGCCTATAAGGACTAGTTCTAAACACTAGTTAGGGGTAGTATATAGATTTTTACCTGTATATGTTAAAATTATATCCTTTTTAGGTAAGAAAAAAAGGGAATACTAGCTATATATACTGCTTTTACAAAAAGAAGGTATAACGTAGAGGGGGCATAGAAGGTTCTTTTTTCTATACAATAGTAGAAAATAAAACGTGTATATATAGCTATTCTTTAATTATTCCCGAATATACGCACTAATTTTTATATATACTGGTATACACTGGGGTTCAGCAAATATATGCTACGTTGTATGTGGGCAGAAAACAGGCTCTTACACTGTGGTTTAGATACATGCTACCAGCACCAGATAGTGATAGATAAGAGCTACCCCTGCCAGTTATGCAGAACCAAGAAATCGTTTTAGCCGAGCCAATGCTGCATTGGCAATGGAGATGGACAGCTTCCCCTCATCTCCCCCTCAGCCCGTGTGATGCTTTCTTTCTAAGTGCAACTCCATATCTCCACATGAACTATGGCAGGTCTGGTCGCCGCGTCGGACGTTTTTCTCGTCGCTCTCATTTTCATCGCGACGTACTTATTCGCTCGCTCTTTTTATCGTCTGTATTTTCACCCACTGGCTACTGTACCAGGCCCGAAACTTGCGGCTTTGACATCATGGCATGAACTATGGTACGACTGCTTCCAGGGTGGCGGTGGGCAGCACGCATTTAAGATGCGTGCAATGCATGATACCTACGGCATGTATAGTTCTATTCGGGTTTTCATTATCGAATCGGATTTGGTAGAACAATTCTAATTCCCGAATTCGCGGATAGGTCCTCTTATCCGTATCAACCCTTGGGAGGTTCACATCGATGGCCGGGTAGATCCAGCGTTTTGGCATGTCTTATATTCCCAGACGAATAGGCTAGATAAAGACAGCTGGTACTACGGTAGGGCTTCCGCACGGATCTATACATGTTTACATCTGACACGTACGCTTCGCAGGTAGCTTTGGTACGGGCCTCTCTGCCGTCGCCACGAGTTCAAGCGATCTTCATCGCGCCCGCCGCGGCGCAATCTCCAGCTACTTCTCCCCTGCGAACGTTCGAAAGTACGAACCCATGATCCTGGGGCACATTTCCAAGCTTATCTCTCGGCTGGAAAAATGCGGCAGCAACAACGAAGTGGTGGATCTCGCAAATGCCTACCGGTGTCTTACCATAGACGTCGTCTCCTCTTTTTCACTGCCTGAACCACGGAAAATGCTCGAGTGGGAGGACTTCGGGAAAGGTTTTAATGCTCTGATGCGCGACCTTTCCAAGCTCATTACGCTCCAGAGACACTTGAAGGTCGTAAATCCACTCCTAGAAATGATCCCCGAATGGCTTATCAGGGCCATGGACAAGTCCGGTGCATTGAAGCAACTCTTAGATTACCGCAAAGGCTACCAGACCGCAGCGAAACTAGCCATGGATCGTAAAGGTAAGCCACCACCGGGTCACCAGCCGTCTATTCTCGATACCCTCTACAGCGCACCTGAACTGGCACCGAAGGACAGGGTAATTGATTACTTTGCCGAAGAAGCCACAAACACCACTGGTGCGGGCACGGAAACCACTGCTGCTACCTTGACGCTGCTCACATTTCATGTTCTCTTTGACAGGAGCGTTTTCGACAAGCTGTTTGCAGAGTTAGCAGACATAGGAGATGACTCCACTGAGATCTTGGAACTGCGCAGTTTAGAAAAGCTCCCATACTTGCAGGCCTGCATCAACGAAGCTCTCCGCATCGGCAATCCCGTTACATCACGCCTTCCGCGACTCAACCCGCGTGCACCTACCACATACACCACCCCAGATGGCAAAAAAACGTACACATTTCCTCCTAAAACGGTCATGTCTATGTCTATGCCGGATCTTCACTTCAATCCCACCATTTTCCCCTCCCCTCACTCCTTTGATCCCTCCCGTTGGATTGATGCCTCGCCTGAGCATCTCAAAGAAATGAACCGTTATTTTGTTCCCTTCTCCAAGGGAAGTCGGTCTTGCATAGGGATGGAGGTGGCAAAAATGGAGCTGGTACTTACTGTTGGGAACGTATTTCAGAAATTGGGGAAGCGGATGCGGTTGTGGGAGACGACGGAGAGGGATGTTAGTTGGGCGTATGATTTCTTCGCTCCGTATATTCCAGTTGATTCGAAGGGGTTGAGGGTGACCATTGGAAACTCGACTTGATATACGCAGCTGGCCGTGGTTTTCTATGTTAAGTCACAATGTATGAAGGCATGGATAGGGACCTTCCTACGTCCAGGAGTTATTGTATCGGGATGCCGCATATTGGGAGGTTCAGCTCAATTATTAGTTTGATGTTATATGAATTACAAGTTTGATCTATCTCTTCCGCCCAACACAATTAGTCAATCAAGGATTATTACACAACCTATATGCGGCGGGTGCAACAGCCTCTGTACGTATTCGCGTTGAACAATACTGCGTCGCATACCATTCCAGTAAGTGATGGAAAGAATCCTCGACAAATTATTGCTCATCCAAGTAATCAAATTTAAGGCCTTGAATCCAAGAGAATTGAAGTCTACAAATGAGGAATTCACGGGGAGTTAGGTAATAGGCGGAATTTATGAAGATAACCCGGAAAAGGAGTGGGAGGTCAACACAAATTGAAATGTGGGCGCA
This sequence comes from Periconia macrospinosa, assembly GCA_003073855.1. NCBI lineage: Eukaryota > Fungi > Ascomycota > Dothideomycetes > Pleosporales > Periconiaceae > Periconia > Periconia macrospinosa. The sequence continues at coordinate 93,265 of KZ805447.1, forward strand.
GATTCGATTCTGAGTTCTGGCATGCTGCTGTGCCACTACCATTAGCCCCACTTCACATGCTCCAGACTGCCTTGTGGGCGACTAACCCAACGCTTTATTTCGTTATTCCAAAAAGGGACGTTGCTGCTTACATGCGGGGTATAACGTTAGGCTCAGTAAAGTTGCATCCTTACGGCGGCAGCTACGATATGCTGTATTTGATTTTGAGAAACCTTAAAGAGATGATAGGCTAAAACGTCATAGATAGTGCCTTGAAATAACCGCACCGCTTTGATAGGATTGCCTTGCCCTGCAACACGATTTGCTATAGGCGACTAGATCAAGACAAAAGGCCAGCTTTGAAATCTCACGTATAGCGAGATAGAAAAACACCGCCTGGTATATTTTTCGTACATAAAAGAATGAAAGAAGATAAAAGCTATGGATGTGGTGCGAGAAAGGCAAATAACATTGAGCGCAGTCATTACAGATTATCCACGCTAGAGACTAGAGCTCCTTTGTGTTTTCTCGACGCCCGTGACAATCCAAGCTACCTGATGACTGATTGCGACTAGATCCATGCATTCATCGAGCAAAAGAACTTCTAGATCCATCCGGCTCCCCTCAAGCTTTTTGACTTCGCTACGCATGTATAACCACCGAGTGCCATCTTTTGGCAAGCGTTTCTTCATCTCAGTAGACATGCTCAACGTCACGTTGATCATAGCGTTCCTGAACAGTCCAGGTCCCACTTCAGGCAGGTAACCGTCGTCATCCAGCTCCCTCCAGTTGGATTGACCATTCTTGCGGGCCTGTTCTTGTCTCGCAGAAAATGCCAGGGTAGCCACTATACTCCCGAGAGAAGTTTCCACGCCCGGGGGTGGCCAAAAGTTCTCCTGTACGGGCAGACTCATGTCCGCTGCGAACTGGATTAATTCGTTCGTCCATTTCGCCTTCACGGATGTAGCATCGAGGGATCCGCTTGGAGTGCAGTCCCAGCCCGGCGTAACCCATTGTTCGACAAAGTTTATCTCATCCGGGACCTTGCGCGGAATATAATACTTGATGTAAGACATTCCTCTTCGGAACCCATTAGGATGGAAAGCAGTATGGTAGCACGCCCAGTCGGGATCATCCAATGTTTCGAGCTTGGAGAGGTCTACTCTATGGGCGGGTGGTGAAATTTTCCAATTCGTTGGTAGTGTCTTTCCGGGGATCATGAAATTACTGAGACTGTGGGGAGTGTTAGTCGAAGCCTCACCGGAAGTTCCGCGATATCTGAACTTGCATGACATCTGCAGAAGCTGCTACTTTTGCGGTGGAATCCTGAGTCAATTCTACGCGAAAAGTAGACCATCCTTTTCCAACGCTGACTTCTCGAAGTTGAAGTTGAACACGTGGGTCCTTATTGGGGAAAATGGGACGATAAAACTGGATGTGGGCTGAGCGAACATCGGTTTGATGCTTCGTTTTGGGGTTCTGAGCGGCGTATAAGAGAGCATGCTTCGTCATCAAGCACGCCAGTAGGCCCCCAGAACTCCCTGTTCGGTGTTAGTGACCCGAGGCTCAAGTTGGTGAGTGAACTGTGTCTAAATTACCAGAGCCGATGCATATATCAGTTGGGAGTGTAATTGTTCTAGAAGATGACGAGGACGGTGAACATTCAAGTTCCAGTACCTCGGTTGGACTGACTTGGAATGTGGATGGCATGATGGGTTGTCTGTCAAGATCGATCGAGGCGCAGTCTTTTGTTAGAGCATAGGGAATGTATTCTCAAGCCAAAACCATGCAAGATGGCGGAGGTTTGCGCAAGGTATTGCGTGGTGTGTTAAGGAGCGGTAAGTAACAGCCGAGGTGCCTAGGGCGCCTGCTGCCAAGACCCGTTCGGGGGGCCGTCAGGATCAGGATTTTCGGATAACACAGCACCCAAAGCTAGTAAACATGGGGATATTGAAGGATTGTTGCACATTCTTCATTGATTGGTCCATTTACCCTTCTACACTTCCTTCTAGCAATATGCCTATAGAGGCAAATGTGCCTCATCGTATTCTAACACGTGACTACCTAATTTAGCGAATAGGATCCATCCTACCCTCCATGCACACTACAAGCCTTACTATTTCCAGCCAGCCTGAGCTTGGCGGCCTCCCCAACGGACCCCTAACCTTCATTCCCTGATTGGGCCGCTGGAGCGTAGTCAGGCGGGGTTGCTGCACCGGATGAGACAAAAGCCAATTATGCCACCATCTGATGATGGAGCGGAGGAACGATGACCCTCAATTTCCTATAAGCTGGCATTGTTTACCTAGCACTTGAGTCCTCTGTATCATTCATCCTCGATTTTGTCACCCCATCCATTATTTCGACATGCCTACACCGACCCATTTTTCTAGATATCCCGTTTTCCCTTCTGATACTTCTTTCCCTGTAGCTGACATCCCTACGATATCACTTACCAAGCTTCAAGCCGGTTCGACCGAAGAGTCTTCGCGGCTTTACGAGGCGTGCAGAAAGGAAGGGTTCCTTTTCGTCGACCTTAGTGAGTCCCGGCAAGGACAAACATTGTTACAATATGGCGGGAAGATGTTTGATCTGATCGAGAACACCTTGACTCTTGATCAATCCACCCTCGAGAAATATGCTTGCGATGCTCCACGTAGCTTAATCGGGTAGGTGTAACTACACTACAGATAGAAGTACTGTTCTTGACACACATGAACCAGTTATAAGCGGAAAGGCATATTGAAGGTTGACGACAGCACGAGAGACTGCATCGAGGTTTATACATTGAGCCAAGACGATATCCTAGGAAACATACCGCCTCTGTCAAATCCCGCGCCTATCGAATCAAATCGTCATGATTGTCGTGGCTTCTTCGAATCTGCCTTTACCGTCGTTAATGTGTTATTGGGTCACTTGGACAGACAACTAGATCTCCAGCCAGGCACACTAGAAGCGCGCTGCGCCTTGGATAAACCATCCGCCACTTCTTTGCGGATGCTACTAAGCCCGGCGCAGCCCGAAGATCGTCGCATTAATTTGGGAGGCCACACAGATATTGGGCTTATTACGCTTCTTTTCAACGTCACTGGAGGACTCCAGGTGCTACCCGCTGGGTCAGAGAATATTGATGAGAATTGGCGCTATATCAAGCCTCAGCCAGGCTGCGCCCTTATCAATATTGGAGACACGCTTACAGAATGGGCTGGTGGATTGCTTCGAAGTTCGCTACATCGCGTTGTGTCCCCACCAGGACCGCAGGCCCAGCTGCCTCGCCAGAGTCTAGTCTACCTCGTTCGTCCTGAGAAGGGAGCTACTATGCAAAGGCTCAAAGGCGGCAGTGTGATTCCGCCACTGGGAGATGAGGAGGATGATACGAGGGACGTCGACAGCTGGGCTGTATGGAGAGCTCAGCAAGTTATGGATGGAGTGCTAAAGCCTGAGTCGAGAGGGGGGAAGTAGCTGGAGCGATAATCGGTTTTGGTGCTCTTTAGAGTGAATATTGCTTCTCTCGCTTTGGTTATTTCTAAGATTTTCGGCGGCTAAGATATGATTTTCTGCCCACGTGTTCAAAAGACACCATCGGTTTACTTCCAGCCAGCCAAAGTCGCGTTTCTCTTGATACCAAATTCACAACAGAGTTATCTGCATGAATCGCATACTACTTAGCTCAAATAAATCTTCGCGACACAGGGATGTACGTTTTAACATGTGTGTAGAGATTTACGATAACCTGCAGACGCAACGGCAGCAGTGTCGGACATAAGAATTATTCCCGGGCGAGGCCTGTTTGCGGAAGCCCCCATAACTAGTACCAGAGTGGGCGTATCTGAGCGTCGGCCGCGACAAGTTCAAAAGTAAAAAATGAAATGTAAATAAAAATTAGTTGTTGACAACCGACCATGCATTTACAGTGTAGAGAAAGATTCTGAATTTTCTATTCAAACTACAAAGGTTTAACGCTTAGACGCAATACCCTTCGCTGTGAGGGTGCGCGTCTGGATATTTCGCATAACAGCCCGGTCGCGGTTAAAGCTAAACTAAAACGCAAGCACTTGTAAATTTTTGTCTATGTCTAGTGTTTCAAAGGATATAAATTGGTACAAAAGTCAAACGAAAATCAGTGCCGATTGCTAGCGCCGAATGGATGTAGGAAACAATGTATACTGCGCCGCTAGATTGAGACATTTTCCTGGTCTTGAGGATTCCAGACTTTCTTCAGGGGCGTGCGTATGCAAGGGTAGATTGGTTTGGATTGTTGATCGAAAACCACCCTATCCCATACGCCCCTTGCAACATAGGCTACACATCAACTTCCTCTCAAAGATCCCACTCCATATACGTACGAACAACCTTCATACCGAAGTTCTGGTGTGGTCATTTGAATTTGAATCGTTTAGGCCGATCCGTACATCATATTGTTTAGTGTGTCACTAAGAGCCACGCTCGCTGAACCTCTGCCAACCAGTATAGACTCCAATTGTTGGGCTTGTTTCATTGGCTCCAGTGTCTGTACCCATTGGGCGAGTACGGAGGGTGGCACAGCCAACAGCTTCGCCGTTAATAGGCAGGAGTAGGCCCGAGAACCATGCTCGTGAATGTGCTTGTTCTTAGTAGAATGAAAAATGTCTGCAACTCGGCTAGCTATATTATACTCAATCGATGAGCAATAAGACCCCATAATTGATCGTACGTGATAGTATGAGACGCGGAAGTAGAATGCTTCATATCACTCAACGTCGAATTGTGCGCCATTTTGAGCCGACATGGCACAGCATCTCAAGGGCACTGGGGCACAGCATCAGCTACTAGTCCGGGTAAATATCAAGCAGCAGGGGGACCCTAGAGACTGCGAAATAGTTTTGGGACAGTTTATCCGTACAAACCCCCAACGAGATTAGTGTTACTAAAGGGATTAGAAGCAAATAGTAAAGGCCGCCATCTGTAGGGGTCTTGCATTCACCTGGTACGCGCGCCCTAAGCTTGACCTTTGAGTGACTAGTTGTATGTTTCACTAATAATTTGATAGTCAGCCATTTCTAGTTAAAGCAAGAATTCGAAGCAGGTAGGTAGTGTGTTCGGAGTTGGATCATTTAGCTATGGAATCCTACCTCACTACAATAATGGTAACAAAGGTGGGTCATTTCTGATTTGGATTGCGGCCAAGGCCGAACGCCGACATTTCGCAGGTTACAGTAAACTTTAAGACGACGCCGCACCGCCTGCATTAAGGTGGCGAGGTAAAGCAATGCCTGATTGTTCTTACACGCTGTGTATAAAACTAGCAAAAACCCCACTGTCTCGTAAATTTCACAGCATTGCTCAACCCTCACCAGTCACAAAATCCACCAATCACTTTCCACCCCTTGAAATGAGCAATATGCCTTTTGACATTAACACTACAGACACGGAGGTTATAAGCTCTTTTGGAAAGGAGGCCCAAGACAAGACTGGTAAGATTGTGGAGCCTCCATTCCTTAGATTTTCACTCTAACAAGTCGCAGTCCTGATCACTGGTCCCAGTATCGCCAGCATAGGAAGTCAAGTCGCAATCTCCCTGGCTACCGCCGGCCCTAAACTGCTCATTCTCGCGGGTAGAAACAAGGAAAAGATCACGCCAGTGATAGAGGAGATAAAGAAGGCAAATGCAGAAGTACCAGTCAAGTTTGTCCAACTTGACCTACTCTCTCACAAATCAGTCCGCGACTGTGTCAAGCAGGTCAAAGAGATCACTGATCACATTGACGCGATTATCAACAATGCTGGCGTAATGGCTACCAGGAAGTTTACACTCTCTGAGGACAATGTGGAGAGCCAGTTTGCTGTCAACTATCTCAGTCATTTCTTGTTGACGAATCTTCTGCTAAGAGAGGGCCTTATAAAATCAGGCGGTCTAATTCTGAATGTCGGAAGCCTTGGTTATCAGATGGCGGACATTCAATTGAATGACATTAACTACTCGGTACCTCATTCCACCCTCCACATATCTATGAGCTCAGACTTACGATGCGCCAGAATGGCCAATCTTACAATGGCTGGAAAGCTTACGGACAAGCAAAATCCGCACAAATACTAGGCACGCGTGGCCTTGCCAATCGTTTGAAAGGAAAGGGCATCGCAGTGCTCGTTGCGCACCCGGGTGTCACACTCGAGAGCTCATTGCTTGCCAACTCTGCGATTGATCAAGAGTACTTTGGTGAGGCATACGCGCTTGCCATAGAGCGCAATGATGGGAAGCCACTCCCGCCACAGAACATGGTGTCTCTGAAGCAGGCTGCTGGCGTTCTTCTCTACACTGCACTTAACCCGGAATTTCGCAGCAAGCCTGCCGCATTTATCGTGGAAAACGAGGTATACACTCTAACAAGAGAGTATGTGAACAACGACACAGATGCGGATAAGCTTTGGGAGTTGAGCGAGAAGCTTGTGGGAGAGAAGTTCACCTTCTAGATACGTGTGAGAGTCAATTACGGGTTTCAAATTCTCGGGTATTTGAGCTAAAATAGAATACTCAGTGAAATATTCTACAATTAGTCATTCTTCCGCATACCCTGGCTGCGCAGATACCAGAATTGATGATGTGAAGATCTATTACGATGCTCTCAAAACAGATATTTGGAATATTGTGACGCTGAAAAGACATTGTGATATCAGGGAATAGCAAGGTAATCGATAGGGTTTCCCTCGATTGACATTATATAGCCAATGTCAGAACAGTGATCGTAGTGTCCCCCATCATCAAATCCTCGGGAAAGAAAGGATATGCGCAGCACGAAAGACTTTGTAGCCGTTGCTGCTAAGTGAGTGATTCGTGGAGACTCTACATATTACGAGATTACGATTTCAAGTCAAAATTGTTTGTGCATGATACAATCAGACCCCAATGATGTCTAACTACCGCCATGCTAAACCCTGGGTACAGACTCGTCCGTTATCTAGACACCACGTGGAGTGGCGTATTGAGTCACTTATCATGTACTGAAACCACCCTGGCTGTATGAAGCTGACTTTGTACCCGTCATACAGGCATGCGTTCCAATAAAATACACTACTCTATTAAATCTCTTTCACCTCCTTGGTATAAATTTCACCGAAAGAGTGCGTATGGGTTTCTAGATCAACTGTGCTCTATTAGCAGTGTCGCCGTTGCGCGATTATTATATGGATGAGTTCTATATAATTTCCATCTTGATAACAAGCAGGATTTCAAGCTAGATTAGAGGATGCTGAGGGCTTGGGCAACACCGTCCGCGACAATTTTCTGCGCCTTGGTAGTAGGGTGGTACTCATCCCGCCACACGAAGTCTGAAGCATTACTGCATAATGTCCAATCTGGTGCATAGGTCATTGTTCTCGGCTCTCAATGCGAGGAAATTGCCAAAAAGGAGTAATCGGTCGAATTTGGACGAGGATGACTTGTCTGTTGGTGCTTGGACACTTCAAAGTTGATTGTTGCGCCAGAGGTGAGACGACTGGTCTTATTTCATCACCAGACACATGTATATTTCTATCTCATTTTCGCGAGAAGACAAAAACATGAACCGTCTTCGACAAGGACTACAAGGTCTTGACCGCGTTACAACGGTAGTATGTAGAATGCGAGGTTGTACCAATAAGGCATAGGTATGGTTTGCTTCGGTTCGCACGTGGACTGCACCCCACAAAAACACGTGCTTAACCCCGCATTGCGCTAGTGTATTTCTAGCTAGCTCCGCGGACGCTACTTAAACTTTATTTGTCACGTGTAAACAACCAGCGATCATACATACCATGTACCTACAGAGGTACCTACCTACCTACCATGTAGGTATCTACACATGCAGGTATGCGATACACCTCTTATTCCTTCATTCGTGAACGCCACACATCAATTGTGCCCCAAGCCTAGTCTCTACGTCTACGCTACGAGCGGTGCTCGCGCAAGCCATGCTCAGCTTCAACCCTACATGCACGCAGGCGGGCCTCGAGCATGTCGAACATGCGTCGGCGGCGCAACCGGTAGTGCTTCTCCCACCGACAATGCACAATTCCATGTTACTAACAGTCGCTACAGAAGACGTTGACGTGCACGTACTGCAGTCGACGATTCACACGGCCAAGCCATCTCAACCGCCATCGCCAGACACACATTGCTCCCAACCTCCGCCCTACTCTCCCGTGCCAACAATGCGGACGTACCTTCTCGAGGAATGACGTCCTACTCCGGCATCTGCGCGTTGCACATCAGATGGGGCTTGCGACCAAGCACAGTGCCCAGAGGTCCTGCTTTCGCTGCGTGCGGAAGAAGTTGAAATGCAATCGCGCTCGGCCATGCTACTCCTGCTCTGCGGCCCATGCGTCGTGCTCATATCCATCAAGGCGCTCAACACCGGAGGGGGATGTGGAGGGTACACTGGAGGCTTCAGGTACAGCAAAACCAGCCGAGCGGCCCGAGAAATACTTCGGGACGATGGAAGACCGCAGCTCCACGAGTGAAGGTAGCTCTGTCTCGGCCCCGGGGGGAGGGGAGGACCATTTAAGTAACACGCCTCCGGGTCCCACCTCTATGATGGCATGCCCTTTACCCCTAACAAATACTGACGAGGACCTCGGCCCATTACTACCTGATGTTAATGGGTACGACTCACTGTTATCCGAAGACGGCAGCTTTTTTGCGGCCGACAATGCCGCCTTTGCTTCTTCATTATCTCCCACGAGTTTAGTCGATTTCAGGGTCAGCACGCTTGACTGGCTCGATTTTGATATGCCTGATCTTGCCATCACTGGCGATAGCTCGCTAATCCCGGTGGGCGAGAGTCCAACCCAGCCAAGTAGCACACCGTTACCAGCTTTAGAGCCTCAGCAGGTCGTGCAGCCCTGGCCATTCGACCAAACACGGGACCCGATGCAGCACAGGTACCTGCTTCCTCCGTTGCACCATGTGCTCCAGGGCGCCTTGAGGTCCGACACGGGAGCCAGGACTGGACTCCCTGACGGCCTTCTCCAGCTTTTGTCAGAAGCCCGGTTACCGCAGGGCGAATTGATAGACGTAAATCTATCACCGGCATTCAACCTGCTCAAGCGGCTCTTGGATGTATACTTTGCGAAATTTCACACCATTCAGCCAGTCACCCACGTTCCAACTTGGACCGTGGCATCCTGTCCAACTGTATTGCTTGCTGCCATGGCCTGCATCGGAGCCATGCTGTCAGACGAGCAACATGCTGCTGATTTGTCGTGGTCGCTGAGTGAACTTTGCATTCCGATGATCACATGGCTGGTGAGTTGCTACTCCGTGATGCTCAAACAAATATCGGTTCAGTGCCGTTCGATTGCACCGCGACTAAACGGCATAGGGTGCGTCCGATAGCGCAAATTACCGAGATATTTCATATCTCAACTCTCTGTGCCTACACCAGATATATTCTCTCGGGTCAGGGAGCCGGCAACTTTATCAGAATGCAGACCGATCCCGCGGCGCGCTTATTGGAAGTCTGCGAGGCATGGGCCTTTTGAGCTCGCGCCTCAGCATTATAAGTGGTGTTCAAAAGTCTGACCTGCCCGCTTCAGCCGAACCTTCGGCAATCCACCAGGAATGGATTGCCTGGGCGAACCGTGAACGAGAACGACGGACCACGTGGGCTTCTTTTGAATACGATTGCAGTCTCTGCACACTAACCAGCCGACGAGGAGCAGTGGACCTGAGCGAGCTACCACGAAATTTACCATGTTCTGAGTCTCTATGGGAGGCTCCCTCTGGCGATGCATGGGTTGCGCTCCGATCACGTCTGGGCCCAAATGCATTAGGCGCTCCTCTGTCAAGCGTATTCGCCGCTGCGCTGGCTGGTAAGCGCGCGCCCCAACATGTCTCCTCCTGGGGCATGAGGTTGTGTGCTCAAGTCATCGGCCGTCTCCTCTGGGATCTGAAGCAACTAGAACTCATCCCAATGTCGGAATCATTCGGCCTGTCGCAGCTGTTCGCGGTGCAACAACAACCAAAAGCCTCTTTGTTACATGCCCTGGACAATCTTCTCCAGTCCATGGACCAGCCGACTTCTACGGCAGATCTGATCAGCTACAAGTAAGTCACTCTCACTACGTTACGTATTGCCCAGGACACTGACACGTCGCTTCAACAGCATCGCCAGTTTGATTTGTCATTATTCACATTTGTACACCGCGCAGGATGCGATGGATATTACACTATTTATCGTTCGAAACGTCGTGTCTGAAGATTCAAGCCACGACCGGAGTGTCGAGACCGCACAACGACAACTTCAATCCACATTTGCCCGTGATCCTCGGGAAGCTCGAGAACTCGTTTGGCACGCCGCGCAGATTGTCGCTGTCGCCAACGAATATCTGGTCTCTGCTCCCTGCGAGATTCTGCGCCTCTTTATGGGTTATATTTTTATGATTGCGTTTGCCAAGTACTTCCCCAGAAACCTAAAACATGCCGGGCGACAATCGCCGCTACGCTTGGACCTCCCAGTTCATCAGGCCTCCCAGAAACGCGCTGCTGCCGAATGGATCGAACACGGAGGTCCAGCAATCATCGGTTCCGCGGTGGACATCTGTTCCGACGGTTCGGCACTCGCAATCAGCCAGGATGCACAATCTATGCTACAACGTCTGCGCTGCTGGGGATTGGCGGAGAAGTTCATCAGGATCCTGCAAAGATTCGAGAGCGTGGATTTGTCTGTTGCCTTCCGAACGGATTAGAAAGAAATAATGGAGCTGCACGAATGTCCTTCGTAGATTGACATCGTAATGCACCTGTCCACAGGGTACGCAGGACATCTTCAACACCGTCGGATTTCCTAAAAAATTGCCAGACAATTTGGCGGACTACTAACTCCTCCCGGCATATTCAGCGGAGAGCTCGCCACGAAAAAATCCCATCTATTCTCCTCGCGACACCTTCGGCTCAGCTCCTCCAGATCAAAGAGCTCTCCGATCGGCATGCCCCATCCGGCGATCAAATACTCATGCATAAACACACCTTCCACTTCATTTTTCCCTTCACCCCGAGGATAGGATTTCTTTGGCGGATATACTTCGAACGATACCGCATCACTCGCGACAGCTGCGAATCCCTCGTTCCATATCCACCTCAACATCTCCTCTGAGCCTTCGAGGCCCGCATGCTGGGGATTAGAACTTCGCGCATAGGCGGATTTTTCGGCCTCGCTCATCACGGTATCCCACTCCGTCGTGAAGCCGATCCGAACAAATAGGATGTCTCCGCGACGGAAGGTTACGTGCTGCTCTTTTGCAATCTCCAAAAGCACGCTCAGCGGTATTGCATGATCTGACAACGTCTTGTAGTTTATCGACTGCCGTTTGGCGTACTCGGCGTAATCCAAGAGCACACCGCGACCGCAAATACCTTCGCTAGCCCAGTGTTGGATACCAATTCGAGTGTTGGACCGGTTGGAGATTTCATCTGCGGTCACCCCACCGTAGAACAATCGTTGCGTAGGGTTCTCCGGGGTAGGGAATGGCGCAGAAAAATGACGCAGGCCATCCCACTGGGAGGATTGCTGTGGGTTGAAGATGTAGACATCATCATAGGCTATACTTCCGAGCAGAGGAACAATCAGGTGCTGAGTTGGTGCCCGGTTGAAGTTTGCGATCTCGAGCTTGGTCAAATCCCAATTCAGAGATACACGGTGCCCAGTTCTTATGCACGATCTTGCAGCATCGGCGACAACCTCAGGGGTGAGGAGGACCAGTCGGCCCAAGCCCTCTTCCCTTGATCCCGGAGGCCCATTCCATACTTTACGCTTATCGGCGAGGGAGTTGAAAGGCGCATCATGGATAGAGTGAGTGGTGCTGCCCATTGTTGCAGATAGCACAGCGCTCCAGATTCGAAAGCAAATTGACCGTTTCGGAGTTTCCATGCAATTTTAAGACTGTGCCCACATCGGCTAAACCACACTTGAGGAGCAAGACTAGTGAAAAGTTTAGGTCACAAGGATGTTAGGAGAGGGCTTGATATTATATATTTTTACTGGAGGAAGGAGCTACAATCCGGCGCTAGGTGCCTTGGTTTTACGGAGGCCCCGCGCTCCCCACTGTGCCCCGGTAGATCCGCTTGGCAAACAACAAGGAAGGGTGAGCAAAATGCGGGGATCTCGGGATACTGACTTGGTAGCAGGTACGAGCCATAGAGATAGGCCAGAGGTGGTCCCCAATTTTTGGTATGCCAACCAGTACTGCTGCATCGATTTCTGATTCAATGATCCAGTGATCCGATATAATACTGCGCATTGGAACAAACCATCAGAGAAAATGCTAATGTTTCGAGCCATGAACAATAGCTATCAAGTGAAGACGGCTCGAAGATGCATACGTCAAACCAAACATGGCATTACACGAGTCTTTGGAGACGAACGTATGCAACCTGCTGTCGTCGTCGATGTCTACGAAGTGGAAATTAAACTCATGCAGTCTCCGTCGTGTTTGCCTTAATAACCTTCTCATCCGTATTCTCCAAATGCACCACGTCCGCCGCCTTCAGGAATTCATCAAGCTCTCTTCGCTGCTCGTCCGACACATCATTGACGTGTACCGCTACATCATCCCCGAATTTTGCGGAGATCTCTTCTAATGACAGCCGTGCCGTCTCCGGGAAGTAGAGATACACAATGGGAATAAAGAAGATGCACCATACAATAATTACCAAGTAGTACTTCCAACCGACATTGACGATACCAATGGGCGCGGTCTGCAGCAGAATGATCGTGCTAGCAAATTGGCCAAACAGCGAGAAACCCATGCCGATGGGGCGGATTTCGGTAGGGAAGATTTCTGATACGTATAGGTACATGGTAGTATCGCAGAGTGTGCTGTTAGGTTGTATCAGTACGACCATCTGAAGCAATTTCAGTTTTTTAGGAGCTGCTGTGAAATGCTTACCCTTGGAAGGCGAGGTATAGGAAGATGAAAAAGATGCCAGCGGCATTGCCAGCTTTATTATCAGTGCCGGCATACTGGGCAATGCAACCCGCGAGGCCACTAGTTGTAACTAAACAGCCGATTAAGCCAACGATGAACATCCATCGTCGGGAATTGACCTTGTCGTGGAGCCAAGCACCAAGTGGATTGTATATCACGCCTGCCGCAGTATCAACGCCTAGATCGAGAATTCCAATGATCTACTTCTTCTTTCTTACCTGCCGTTGTAAGCCATAGGGCGGAGAGAAGCAGAGGCATGGCGCCAGTCTGGCCTAAGTTTTTGTAGAGAATGACGGAATAGTTGTTCTGCAGCAGGTTAGCCCACGGCAACTTGCTGTATCGCAGCCAGTGAATTTCTTACAATGACAAGTGGCCCTGCGAATTCAGCTCCCCATTGGGTGAGAAAGCCGATAATCATTCGTTTCCGATAGCTCTTCTTCTTTATCACAGCTGTCCAGGGGGTGCAGCCAATGGCCTTAAGCTTAGCCGCGTCCAGTGCAATCTGCATCTTGACCTGATATAGTTCCTCCTTTGCAACCAAATCGTATGGATCTTCAGGCGATTTTCTAAGTTGCTTAAGGACTTTCCAGGCTTGCTCAACCTTGTTCTTCTGCAGCAGCCAGCGAGGAGATCTGGGGATCCAGATGGAGGTGATGAGGAGCACCAAGGGCGCAAGGCACTGCATACAGAGGGGGAAGCGCCAGGCGAAGGAAGAGTTTACGTCGGTCGCAAAGTAGCAAGCATATCCAAGCCACCCAGAGAGCATGTAGCCGAAAACAAGGAAAATTGCGTGGTGCCCGACGAGCCAGCCGCGTTTCTCAGGCGGCGCCAGTTCGGAGAGATACATCGGGCAGGCGGTAACGAGGATACCTATCCCCAGCCCCGATACGACGCGCCCAACGTGGAACATGCTGATCGAAAATTAGCACAGAATGAGCGGGACAGAGAAAGCTCTTGACGTACGCCAATTTGGCCGCTCCACCCTGCAACGCGCCTCCCAACAGCGCGAGGGCGGCACCTAGCTGGATGGATCGCTTCCTGCCTAGAGCGGTAGCCGACCACATAATGAAAAGACTGCCAATGGCTCCCCCAGTACTGTATAGTCCGTTCGCTGTGGCGATGGCTTCCGTCGTGGTCGTCGCATAGCCCGGCTGGCCTTGGGTTGGGAGATTGAAATATTCATACCAGCCAGGCTGCCCAATAGTGCTGCCAATGACCGAAGAACAGTAGCCGTACGTCTAGATTATTATCAGCACTCAAATTCTTTGTCGAACGACGGGATGCGAAAGAGCAAGGTAACACTGACCAGAGACCCAAAGGCCACAGCTATCGTCACAAGCCGGTTGTACGGACTTGTCCGCTTAGCGCGAGATGAGTGATCTGACAGCATTGCAAGGTAAGATGGAAAGTTTGAGTTTAATGCACGCCGTGCTAGTTAGCACGGGTTTCAATGAGTTTTCAAAACTGCCAAAGGAAACACTGTATGATATAGATGACAACCTAGGTACTGGGACGTCCGGGGCTGACACGGTGGGGCCCCGCATCTTTGCCTACCTTGGCTATTTGTTCGTGTTCTGATTGTCCTGCGACTCGCTATTAGCTCTTCAATTGGCGGTTTCTGCCCCGCTGGAGTCTCTGAGAGGTCAATGGCTTTGGCTCGAAGGCTCGGAGCGTGCCACCCCCGCCCCCACACCGCTACGGCAATTATTGATATAAAGTTTAGGGAAATTGTTCGGGCCGATTCGCTAGCGGCTCCAGCAGTGTTGTTGTTGTTGTTGTATGTCCCTCTGGACCTTTGCGTGGACGACACTACTAATAGGCATTTTATTTATCTAAACCAGAAGCAAAACTACAAGAAAGGGGATGAAAAGGAAGGCCAACTGGATTTAAAAAAAAAGCGGTTACAGTCTTGTCAGATCGACCTGCAATTCTGTTACGTAGTCTTTTAACTCTCCAATTACCTCCTTCCACACTAACTTCTGCAACGCTCTCGCCTTCTCACTGTATATAACCGTTGCCGCTGCCCTATTTGTTTTGTCAGTCCTTACTCAAAGAGTTTGCATTTGGATGGAGACGGCAAGCACGTCTCCGGATCTTAACATACCTGCGATATTGGTCCTGGGTGTAATAGTAATTGAAGAACTCGCCCTGTGACGCACATTGTCAGTAATAAATCTAGTACTTGAAACGAAACAACCAGATGCATAACCATATTTACTGGAGAGAGTGTAGTATGCACATATAAGACCACTTACGTGATTCTCCTTCGGCTTGAGAGCGGTGGTGACGCAGATTCTGGCACCAGAATCGGCTGTTTTGGCAGTAAAAAACAGCACCAAGAAGACACCGATTGCATGAATCCACGATCTCGTGGCCAGTGGCCTTAATAATTAATGAATTGAATTTCAGGGTTCGATTCACAAATAATTCATATTCATCAACCTTTAATTCATATTATTAATCTAATTATTAATTAGTCTATCGTGAGTCTTGGCATGGTGTTTTGTACTTACTTATAAGCCTGTATACCCTCATTGTCGTCTTGAATAGGCTAGTTTCCTTCATTTTCAACATCATTAGAGTTTTGTGATACACGTAGCTGCTCATCTCCCCCCTGTTCTTGTATAGGCGTCTCTTCTAGCAGCTCAGATCTCCACTCACTGATGATTCCACTCCTC